>PVIR01035765.1:0-16229 GCA_004026965.1 Petromus typicus | reverse complement strand
GGTGAAAGGGGACAATGTTGAGATTGTAACAAAAAAGTAAGGAAACAAATTTTATGTATATGGGGGGGTGGTAGGGTGGGTAGGGCTATGGGAAAAAATGAGAATTAAGTTGTGTCTTATACTGGTACAAATCCCCATTATGGAGTGCAATCATGATGTGTATATTTAATGTACCAATAAAGATTAAAAAAAAAAGAATGTAAATGAAGGGACTGTGGATTTAGCTCAGTGGTTTTGGTGTGTGCACGACAAGCATATTGTCCCAAATTTGATACCTGGTACCATATACCACAATGATGAAAACAAACAAACAAAAGCATGTAACTGGATTTTCCTCCTCTGCTAAACCAGGATGATTATACTTGATTTCATATTCCAGCCTGAAATGAATGTAATCCATATCAGAGTCATCTTTCTAGAACTTCTTTTAAATGGTTCAGTTCAGCTACTTAGCTAGATTAAGCTTATCAAGAAATGTACTCAAGTTCAGGACAAGTGGAATTTTAAAGTATTGTCCTCAAATCCTGGACCCATCAGTTCCAGCTTATCAGCTTCTGGCTCCATGTTGAATAGTTGACATTCTTCAGGTAAAATTTTTTAAATTTTAAGACAGGGACTCACCAAATTGCAAATTATGGAGGATCTCTGCAAGTTTTAGGCCTCTGTTGTTTACATAGGTAGTATAGCAAGATCTTGCCTCAAAACGAAACAAAAAAAAAAGCCAACAATAACGCCTGAGGAGGTCTATCTGGGAGGGCGTGGATGTCAGTCTAGGAAGACCACAGAGCAGGAAGACCAAAGAGAGAGCTTTCTAAGAGGGAAGTTCCTCAGAAGGCTTCCCATAAGGACCAAAACCAGGGGCCCTTAGAGCACAATTCTGGCTGAGCAGCCCTGGGGACCTGTGAGCTTTGGGGCAGGACTTTTAGGGTTACACTTTCTCCCACTCACCCCTCCAGCTGCAGAGGAGAGATGCACTAGGGTACTGTGGTTATAGTACAGAGTAGGACACGAGCAGCCTGGCTCTTAGTCCTGGCTTCTTCTCCACTTCCTAACTTTTTTTGGGGGGGGTGGGACCTCAATTTCTTTATCTGCGGAAATGGAGCTATCATGATACCTACATGATATGACTGGCTGGAGGGTTGAGAAAATCCATTAACTACACTTGACCCACTAGACTCTTACAAATAGCTGTTAATTTATACACAAATAGTCAAGCATTTTGTTTCATGTCATTCCCAAAGTGTTTTTTCTCTGCCTCTCAAGTTTGGTACAGGGACTGTACTGCTCAAATCTTTCCTATTCTTCAAGGTCAACAAAAGCCTAGAAGGCAATGAAAGGATGGAGGTTGTTCAGAGTACAGGTTAAGAGCATGGACTTGGCAGCTGAGGATGTAGCTCAGTGGTTCCAGCACCTGCTTTGCAAGCTCAAGGTCTGGAGTTCGATCCCCATTAAACACATACAAAAATGCTGGGTGTGGTGGCTCACAGCCATCACTACCACACACCACAGTACTGGGCGTGGTGGCTCAGGCCTGTTATCCCCAGCACTCGGGAGGCAGAGGCAGGAGGACTGCTGTGAGTTTGAAGTTTGCCTGGGCTACATAGTGAGCTCAGGACCAGCCTGAAGTACAAAAGTGAGACCCTGTCTCAAAAAAAAAAAAAAAAAAAAAAAAAAAAAAAAAAAAAAAAAAAAAAAAAAAAAAAAAAAAAAAAAAAAAAAAAAGAGCAAGGACTTGGGAGCCATCAGGCTAAAGCTTGAATCCTGGTTACTGTAGTATTGGGCAAAGTGCCTCACTTTGTTTCCTTATCTGTGAGTAGAAACACGGTCATTATGAACAGCTAAGTTAGATAAAAATATTCTAGGCTGTCAGAGAGGTCTAGGCCTTCAAGGTAGTCAGTGTGGAGGATGAGAACACATTACAACTGTACCCCCACTGCCTGCCATGCAAGCGCAAGGTTGTGAGTTCAATCGCTGGTACTGGAAAAAAAATTAAAACAACTGTGCTTGGGTGCACAATGTTGAAGGTCCGGTCTCAAGATAAAGACGGAATGACCAGGCCTCGCCAAAGAATAAGCAATAAATTAAAGATTATACTATAACTGATATCATCTGGTGTGATAACGCCAAAGTAGACATCAGTCACCCAGACAAAAGTTCTTGTTTTTCCCATGTATCCTTGCTGTGTGACCTGCTTCCCCATTTGATCAACGTTACCTAAGCAGTTACACCTGGAATCTTACCGGATGATTACAATTTTGACTTATGTACCCATGTTCTGATTTTGTATTCACCTTGTGATTTCGTTCATAAAACTTTGTGAAGTAGGGTCCACAGCAACTCACTTTCAGGTCTTCTCCCATCTCTCAGGAGCTATCTATCTCAATAAATTTTTCCTACTTTTCAAGTGTTGTTCCTTAGAATTTATTCTTGTATTTTTTGGAACACAAATGGTATATCTGCCATGGAGCAGGTTGGGTGCTATATTACTTCCCCTGTATCACAGCCAGGGAACCGGCTTCAGACGGTCCTTATGAAGGCAGGAGGATTGAATGAGTGAAAGCTGAGGAGCACTTTCCAGGCTGGCTGGAACAGAGTAGGTGCTATTTCAGTGCATGGTACTAAAACCTCGTAGGTTCTCTGTCAAGGTACAGCATGCAGCAGGAAAATTAACTTAAATGTGGTGCTTATTTACCTTCTTCCTGACACGCAGGGGAGGGTTAACTCACCCTTGGCTTTAGCTCTTGGCCTGATCCATGTTTCCTGCTCATTAAAGCAGCTAGACTGAAATTAACCAGGAGTCAGTGACCTGAGCAGCGGAAAGCCATCCAGAAGGACAGATATTTAAACTGCTGACTGGGCAAGGAGAGATACAGGCAGTGACTGTTCCCCTCTTTAATGTCTGAAGGGGGTTAGAGTTTGCCTCGTCCTCGTTGAAGGAGGAAACTTCAAGTTGAGACGTGTGAAAACTTGTGGAGCTGGGAGTCAACAGCCGGTCGGATACGCCAGCCTTTGGAATTAGCAGTCAGGGTCATTATATGTTAAGTAGGAGTAAGTAGTCCACTGCCTTACTGAAGCGAAATAGCAAGAACAGTTGGTGTTTACTGAAGATTTTGACACTGGTACCGGTAAAACTCCATTTTACGGATGAGGCTAGGAGATGTTTCTCGACCTCCCCGAGATACAAAGCAAATAAAATGGAAGAGTAAAGATTTCAACCCATCTATGTTAATGAAACCGTGGCCCAATGAGACAGTGACCTGGCGGGGCTGAGTGCTACAAAATATAACGACCTGGCTTGGTTCTGGGTGTAGCGACTCAGCTGCAGGACAAGGCTCCACAACTTTTCCTTCCCGCAGCGCGTAACTCAGGAATTCTGCCGCCCTTCGCGCTTACGTGCGCTCCGTGACCGCCGCGCCGGACGCGGGGCTGGCTGTGCAGCGCGCAGGCGCCCTGGCGTCCCAGGACCCTCCCCCTCCGCTAGGCGGTCGCAGAGCCGGGACGGGGCGCATGCGCATACCAGGAGGGAGGGCTAGGTCTTGAGTGAGTGGAAAGATTTGGTAGAGCAAGTGCTCCGAAGCCGGGCGGGTGCTGGGAGCGCGCAGGCGCGGCGGGGCTGGCGTGTGGGGAATTGCCACCGGAATCTCAGCTAGCTCGTCTGCATCGCATCCCTAACCCGTCGCCATGGCCGCCTATAAGCTAGTGCTGATCCGGCACGGCGAGAGCGCCTGGAACCTGGAGAATCGCTTTAGTGGCTGGTACGACGCTGACCTGAGCCCAGCGGGCCACGAGGAGGCGAAACGCGGCGGGCAGGCGCTTCGAGGTACTGGCGGGCCGGCTGTGAGTGAGCGGCGGTGTGGAGGCCTGGCGCGCCGCCTCTCGGCCTCTCCGCTCGCACCCGCGCTTGGGAAGTCGGCTCTGGGAGGCGGCTTTCCTGGAACTTCGTTCCCTGGTGCGGAGGTGGATGCAGGGTGGGGAGTCGACTTGCTCAAGGTCACCCAGTGGCGCGGGAGGCGGTCGGAGGCCGGGGCGGTCCTGCCCCACTGAACTGTTCAGCACGCCGCCTGGCGAAGTTCTCCCATTTTAGCTTAAGCGTTCACCAACTCCGGGACTAGTTGACGTGCATGGCGTCGCCTGTGACGGTCAGGCCTTTCTCTGGTCTCCTCCGGGGCCTGGGGTTCTTGGAGGGGATGTCCGGGCACCTAAGAGCGGCCTTATCGAAACCTTCCTGAGAAACTGCTGCGGATCCCGGCGAAGGCGCAGGGCACACGCACGTGCTTTTCCTCGGCAGCGGGGGGAGTGAGGCTTTAGGACACCAAGAAATACTTTGGCTTGTGTAGGACTTTGCAGTTCAGCAGCGTGCTACAAATACCGCGTCCATCATCCATCCACAGACGTAACTGAATGAAGGATTGGAGTTGGTGCTCCTTCCAGCCCTGTAAAATGGGCGTATCTTACTCCTTTTTTCATCCCACCTTTTATGGTTGGGAAGAATGAGGATCGGAAAGATGACTCCTGCAAGGTCTTATCTACTTATTTTCTTGTACAGTATTCTTCCTCTGTTTCTGGTCGAGTAGCCTGTAGGTGTGAGGAACTGGTGGTGGGCTGTTAGCCAGGGACAAAGGCTGAGCAGAGGGTGGAAGTGGCCGAGATAATGCCGGCCTGTTTGCTTATCCAGACTTAGCCCGCCGCTGACTGTCCTCTGTGATTTTGTATTGTTAATAAGGAAGCATTCCCTGCTGCCAGCAGTTCAGTAATCCCTGGACTGAAGAGTTGCTTCCACTGATGATTAGGGCGGATCCTGTCCTCTCTCCTAACCTCTGGACACAGAAGCAGCTATATAAAAAGACTATTGAGGCCTGGGTGGTGTGGCACTAATACTTGGCTCCAAGGTTGTCCTTCCTAGCCTTTTGCCTTCACTGAACATACATGTGAAATGAAGTGTGTAGGGGTAGGGAAAGAAGTAAAGATGTAGAAAGCCTAGGGAATGTCATCCTTTGGGGGCATGTGAATGCTTTGTGATGGCCCATTGTAACCTCACACCATCTAGGAGAGGCCTAGAAAGGAAACACGCTGGTAAAGGAGGCCATTTTCTTTAGCTCTGGCTAGAAATGTATAGGTCTATGTATGGTGGCCGGCTGGTGCCTAGCCCAGAACTCAGTAAATTTACCTCTGCTCTCTTAAGATGATCAAAGGTTAAACTTATAGCCCCTAGAAAACAACAGACTTTATTTCAAAATAAATATTGGTAGCATTTTTAGAAAATCAGATGTAAATTTTTAATATATGTTATGGGCATCAGATGCTTAAAGACTAAAAGGAAAATATCTGAATAATGAAGATCATTAGGAGTCTAAAAAGGTCTGAAATATATATTCATCAGTGCTTTAGTTGATAGGATTTGTACAGGTCTTTAATCTGATTTCAGGAGGACCAGAGAATGGAGTTTCGCCTTGCAACCTGAGGGCTGGGAGGAGGGATTTCTCATGGGGAAGAGTGGGCTCCGCACTTGTGACCACTCCATCCCAGCTATTACTTAAATGAGCAAGCTATAAAAAGAGGCATTCTACTTCTGATCCTTGAGGGTTCTCTGTTAAGAGTCCAGTGGCTTTTCCCTTGGGAACTATTTGTTATCCAAAGTGAGATGTTCCATTGCAAGTGGAAATAATTGCAGTGAAACAGCCTGTAGTTTTCATCATGGGAGCTGAAGCTTGCACTATGTGACTCAGCCTTTTGCTGGGGAGCCATTCCTCTTACGGTTAGGGAGCTGACGCAAACCAAGTCTAGTTGGATTACCATGAGGCTCAGTGATGGGCTCTATCTTTGTCAACTCTTGTGGTGCATTTCCTGGTGGTTAGTCCCCCTCTCCCCATTGGTTAGTTTATAGTGGCCTCTTTCTCACTGAGTAACTGACAGGAAAATTCACATTTTAATTACTGTTGCAAACCTCAGTATGAAGCAATACCTAGGAGTTTGTGCAGAATTTCAAAGAGGTCCTTGAGTATTTTCCTGGCTCACTAACAGAAAACGTCCATCTCCTAATTTAGGATGGAGGGAGAATAATCTTTCATGAAAAAGATTCATTGTAACCTATTAGTTGGGCCAACATAACTCAGTTACACCCTCCCTTCCCCTCAACTTCAATGTATGAAGGAGGCATTGGAAAGATTTGCTAATAAAGGAATCAGACTGCCAGCGTTTGGTTTCTTCAGTGAATGGTTTCTCTTTGGTTTGACCCTTAAATTGAAGTTGGTCTATTCCTTTAAGGAAATAGGCTGACATTTTGGCTGTAATAAAGGAGCAATGGATTATGAACTTTCACATTTCTTAGTGAAAATACAATTTCTGAAGGTTTTTTTGAGTCAGGGTCTTGCTTTGTAGTTCATGCTGGTCTTGAACTCACTGTGTAGCTCAGGCTAGCCTTGAACTCACCACAGTCCTCATGCCTCTGCTTCCCGAGTGCTGGGATTACAGGCATGAGCCACCACACCCAACTGCCTGCCAGTTTCTGAAGTGTTATCGGCATCCTCCAGGTCTTGGTGTGTGCTGATTGCTAGGATTTTAAATTCCATTTTCCTGAGGTCAGAAGTGTAGAAAAAAGCTGTCAGAAGTGACAATTTTAACTGTGTGTTAGGTGTGGTGATGGAGGCCTGTAATTCCAGCACTCTGGGAGGCCGAGGCAGGATTACAAATTCAAGCTCAGTTTGGCAATTCAGTATCAATTGGCAATTCAGACAGGAAGACTCTGTCTCAGACAAAAAATATTTTAAAAGGGCTGGAAAATGTAGCTCAATGTAAAGGTCCTGGATCAGTACCACAAAAAAAGGAAGAGGATAGCTAGAGATGAGAGTTAACAGTTGGATTCTGAAGTCACAGAGGCTAAGCTGTGACTTTGGGTAATTTGCTTAACTCCGATGTTTTTATTTCCCTGATCTGGTAAAATGGGTTTTAAGGAATGTAACTTTATTGTTACAATGACAATAAACATTGGTAGAATTGTTATGAAGACTTACGTAAAATATACAAAGTACTTAGTTCAATGCCTTGCCATGGTAACCCGCCAGAAATGTTATCATTTAGAGAACTGAGTCTTTAGGATCTCTACATAAGCAAAGAAGAAATAAATTCTTTTTTTTAAGGTTTTTTTAGACAGGGTCTCACTTTGTGGTTCAGGCTGGCCCTCAGCTCATCCTCCTGCCTTTGCCTCCCGAGTGCTGGGATTACAGGGATGAGCCACCACGCCCGGCACTGTGGTATGTGGTACTGATTGCTGCTGGGCTTGAGTCTCCATGCCCACACCCAGTATGGTATGTGGTTACCGGGGAATCGAACCTGGGTCCTTGTGCTTGCAAGACAGGCGCCGGAACCACTGAGCTAACTCTCCGGCTCAAGAAGAAATAAATTCTTAAAACGTGTTTAAGCATAACATTCTGAGGATTAGCTTAAAGCAACATAAGCCTCAGAAATTGTAATTATTGAAAGAATATACCAAAGAAAATATTTGGCCAAATAATTTTCACTTGGACTATATGATTTTTTTTTTAAAGGAGAGATTTATTTTGACTCATGTTTCAGAAGTTTCAATCCTTGCATGGTGGACCCAGTGTGGTGGAAAAATCTGGTAGAGGAAAACTGCTCATGTGGCTGCAAGAAGCAGAGACCTTGTCTAAGATTTAAAACCAAACAAAAACAAATAAAAAACGGTGGCAAAGATTGGACCTCATTAGCTTAATCCCTGTAACTTTTAATTTACAGATGCTGGCTATGAATTTGATATCTGCTTCACCTCAGTGCAGAAGAGAGCAATCCGGACCCTCTGGACAGTACTGGATGCCATTGACCAGATGTGGCTGCCTGTGGTGAGAACGTGGCGTCTCAATGAGCGGCACTATGGGGGTCTGACTGGGCTTAATAAAGCAGAAACTGCTGCCAAGCACGGTGAGGCCCAGGTAAAGATCTGGAGGCGCTCCTATGATGTCCCCCCACCTCCGATGGAGCCGGACCATCCCTTCTACAGCAACATCAGTAAGGTATGAGCACACCCAGGTTGGTCACTCTATGCAGCATCAGGGGCTATAATTTATGATAAAATAGTTAATGGAGGAGGCCTTTTATCCCTTTTTTTTTTTTTTTTGAGACAGGGTCTTACTTTGTAGTTTAGTTTGACAGGGGTGGAACTCATTATGTATCCTGTTCTGACCTTGAACTTGTGGCAGTCTTCTTGTCTCAGCCTCCCAGGTGTTGAGATCACAGGCATAAACCACCATGCCTAGCTCTCCTTTCTTGTGTCTCAAAAAGAAGGGAGTCCTTCCTTTTGCCAAAGAATGCTCTTGTTATAAGATTTAATTCATAGTTTATGTTGTTTGAGAATTTTCCCCTTATTTTGTACATGGGACGGGGGGTTAAACCCAGAGGTGTTTTATCACTGAACTACACTCATCACAAGCTTTTTTATTTCTTAGTCAGGATGGACTCAAATTTTGATCCGCCTGCTTTTTTTTTTTTTTTTTGAGACAGTTTCTTCCTATATAATCCAGGCTGGCCTTGAACTCACTGGGCAGCCTAAGCTGTCCTTGATCTCACAGCAATCCTCCTGCCTCAACTTCCCAAGTACTGGGATTATAGCCCTAAACCACTGAGCCTGGCCAGCCTTTCAAGTAGCTGGAATTATAGCTATGTATCACCATGACTGGTTTCTAGCTCCATTGCCATGTTTTATAAAATCCATAGCCTTTGGACTGGTAAGAACTGCACTGCGTGACATTTTTTCTTTTCTATATTACATTTCTTTTGAATTGGGTAATGAGAAACGGAGAGGCAGGATTATGATACCCTCTCCCTGAGCTCTCAGCTACATTCTGGATCCTTGTGTGAAACCCCAACCATTCATCCAAACTCTTAGAGGATGAGGAACTGCGGAATTGAAACTTTGTAAAAATCACTTAACAAGGCCGGGGATTTAGCTCAGTGGTTCCGGCGCCTGTCTTGCAAGCGCAAGGGCCCAGGTTTGATCCCCGGTAACCATGTACCATACTGGGCGTGGAAACTCACGCCCAGCAGCAATCAGCACCACATACCACAATGCGGGCGTGGTGGCTCATGCCTGTAATCCCAGCACTCGGGAGGCAGAGGCAGGAGGATTGCTGTGCTGTGAGTTTGAGGCTGAGTTCAGGGCCAGCCTGAACTACAAAAAAAAAAAAAAAAAAAAAGCAAGACCCTGTTTCAAAAAAATAAAATGAAATAAAGTATAGGTGCAAAAACCACTTAACAGATACAAGTCAGGCATGGTGGTGCATGTGTGTGTGTGATACCAGCATGTTCCGTGGCTGAGGCAAGAGGGTCATGAGTTCAAGATCAGCCTGGGCTACATGGCAAGACCTTGTCTCAAAATAAACAAAACCAAAGAAAAAAATCTGCAGCCAAAAAATCAAAACAGATGCACTCCTAACTGGTGAGCTTGAAATTTGTATTTCAGGATCGTAGGTACGCAGACCTTACTGAAGACCAGCTGCCTTCCTGTGAGAGTCTGAAAGACACGATTGCCAGGGCACTGCCCTTCTGGAATGAAGAAATCGTTCCGCAGATCAAGGAGGGGAAACGGGTCTTGATTGCAGCCCACGGCAACAGCCTGCGGGGCATAGTGAAGCATCTGGAAGGTATGTGCACTAGAGGGTGAATCTATTTGCACTGATCAGAACTATTAGAAAGTTTAGGAAGGGTAAGGGTCTGTTGTTTTAATTCCTACTAAAGTCCTTTGGTGGCTGGGGGGAAGAGTAAAAACCCAGGAGGGAGATGTGGATTCACACCTTGTGTGGCTGATTGAGGTGGCCGTTTTCAGGTCTCTCCGAAGAAGCCATCATGGAGCTGAACCTGCCAACTGGAATCCCTATTGTCTACGAGTTGGATAAGAACTTGAAGCCCATCAAACCCATGCAGTTCCTAGGGGATGAAGAGACCGTGCGTAAAGCCATGGAAGCTGTGGCTGCCCAGGGCAAGGCGAAGAAGTGAAAGCCAGCAGGCAGCCTACCACCGTTGTCCACCCATTCCTCTGCCCCTCTCCCCCAGACCCCTCACACTGACCACATCTGTAGGCATCATATATTGTAGTTACAGATAGATGGGGACCTGTGGCTCCCATTTTCCTTTTAGCATTTTGGCTCCCGCACCCACTCCCTTGATAGAATCTGGTCAGAATACCTCTAGGACACAAGTTCTCAGTCCAAGCCCAGGGAAGGCTCTTCTTATCCAGGAGAGTTGAGAGGTAGTAACTTTTTCCTACTGCTTCTGCTTTGTGTACTAAAGACCTGCTTGAGTAGGGGACAGGGAGGAAACATGCCAAGGCATGACAATAAGGAGACCAAGAGCGTATTGTGCTCCCAGGGGCCAGTCCTGCCCTCCTAGTCAGTCACTGCCGGGAGTCTCGTCATTCCAGTGGGGGATGAATGGAACCTGCATGGTGATCTCCCTCTCCCTGGAGGAGCTGGTTCCAGAAGGTAGGGATTATTCTGAATTAAGTTTATGTATTGTTTTTCTACCAAAAAAAAGTAAACAACCCTCTGGGTTTCTAGTGGTGGTTGAACAGTTCCACATGTGGTCACCAGAAAATAAGCCATTCCTCACACTAGTACTCTGGCCTCCATGGGGCAGGAGTGCAGCCTGCCATGTATCTTAGGATCCCTGTGTATCTTAGGATCCCTCTGCAGTGTTTTGGTGGCAGTGAAAATGCCTCTTAACCACGTCCAAGCGTCTTTCACTATGTCTGATTCTGAATCATGTTCTAGTTGGCTTGGCCTTGCCCGGGGGCCCAGTACTCATTTTGAGTATAACTAAGTCTTTTCCAAATCAGTATAATAAAGGAGTGATGTGCAATATTTCCCCGTGTGATGTGTTACACCTCGTCTGAAGAAGTTTGAGCATTCAACTTAAATGTTTATGACCTACCCAAACCCTATAGAAGATTTCTTAGTTTTAGAACCATTATATCCTGAGAGCACCACGGTTCCTAGCATTCTCCATCCCTTACAATAAAATTTTTTGTTTTGTTTTTTTGAGACCGGGTTTCATTGTGTAGTTCAGGCTGACCTCAACTGTGTAGCCCACCAGCCTCGAACTCACAGCAATCCTCCTGCTTCTGTCTTCCAAGTGCTGGGATTACAGGTGTGAGCCACCATGCCTGGCACTGTGGTATGTGGTGCTGGGGATCAAACTTGGGACCTTGCACTTGTCAGGCAGATGCTGGAACCACTGAGCTAAATCCTGAGCCCTCAGTTTATTTTTTTTTTTTAAAGAAAAGGTGTTGAAACTTGTAGTGATCCTGCCACATCCTCCTGTGTGCTGGGATTACAGGCATTTACCCCCATGCCCAATTTATAGGTAGTTTTGAAGGGCACTATCCCAAGCTGAGAATCCTCACTCAAGGTAAAGCTGTGCACATCAGGACTCCTAGCTACTCTGGAGAGGCTGGAACAGTAGGGTTGCTTGAGTCCAGGATTTGAAAGTCAGCCTGAAGAACAAAACATCTCAAAAACAACAAACCGGCCTTCTCTTTGTTTCCTGAAGCCAATTTAAAAGATTAATAATCTCATTTCTTTTTTTTTTAGATTTTTTGAGACAGGGTCTCGCTTTGTGGTTCAGGCAGGCCCTGAGCTCAGCCTCAAACTCACATCACAATCCTCCTGCCTCTGCCTCCCGAGTGCTGGGATTACAGGCGTGAGCCACCACGCCCGGCACTGTGGTATGTGGTACTGGTTGCTGCTGGGTGTGGGTCTCCACGCCCAGTATTGTTATGTGGTAACTGGGGAATCGAACCCGGGTCCTTGCGCTTGCAAGACAGGCGCTGGAACCATTGAGCTAACTCCCCGGCCCAATAATCTCATTTCTTAATGGTTCCTAACCCCCTCTGGGCATGAGGACACAAAAAAGGTTTTAGTGAAGCAGGGGTTGAATATCCCAGGGCCTCAGCATGCCACACAAATGTTTAAGCACTGAGCTATATCCAAACCCCTTTTTATTTTGAGAAAAAGTCTTAAATTTGCTCATTTTCCTACCAAAGCCACTATTGGTACTGAATGGTCCATTAAACCACACTGTCCTGAATAGGACAGTCTTCCACAACACCACTGGCCTTGGGCATGTCCCAGGCTGAGATAAACTGCCTAGGGTGGCCATGAACTCATGATCTTCCTGTCTGGGGTTCACCAGAAATACTGAGTACTTAAGCTATGTGTCATCACAATACTGTGTTCTGGGTTTCAAAGACAGTACAGGTTACTTGGGGAGACAGGTACATACACTATCAAAAGCTTAAAGGTAAGAGAATCTAACTTGGTTTGCAACTGATCAGAGAAGTCCATCAGCTGTTGCTTCATTTACTCTTGTGAAACAGAGCTATATAAACCGGCACCAGGCAGCCTCCATTTCGCCATCCTGACTTAAATTACAGTTATACTACTGAAACCCACATACTCCTAACTAGAAACTGAGGTAGGAAATAAATCCAGCTGGGTAGTTTGCTTCAAGTAAAAACCAGCCTTGTTCCATTTGCAGTTAGCAAGACACATAATAATATCCTGACTCCAATAACATTTTGGACACCCAATATCTCAGGTCGGTGGTGTAGTGTGGCTGAATACAAAAGGCCTCCCAGCCACTTTGTTTTGTAGGGCACTGGTGGCGAGAACTTTCAATAACAGCTGGCTATGGCGTGCGTGCCATAGGTTCACCACCGAACTAGGGACTGAACGCAAGGACTCAAGTATGCTAGGAGTTTTCTACCATTGAGCTACACCCTCAGCCCTTCCATCTGTCTGTCTCTCCTTTCTCTTTTTTTCAATGGACCACTGTGAAGGGTAAGGAGAAACTGGCTCTGCACAGCAAGCTTAGGACTAATAAAAAAGAGGAAAAATAAATTTTGAAAGTAAAATCACACCCTGAGACACGGTGGGCTACAAAGCCACGATAGCCTACTTTTTCTTTGTGACAATGTCTGAAATATTCTGCAAGAACAGGGTTCCATCCTGTTCACTGCTTCTCCCCATCAGCTGCTAAAAGATTAGTAGGCAAACTCACAGTTCCTCCCTCTGTCCCTCTTCCTCCCTTCTCCATGTTCCCAAATGGCTCCCAGGAAGATGTTTCTAATCAAAAGTTTTAGAAGTAGTTATTAGTCATTTTTCATATTCTGCCTCTAAACTTCTAAAGTAGCAATTTCTCCATTTTAATCAGCAATGAGGTAATTACTTGCTGCAACTCACAGAGCCACTCATGGCAGTGACACAATCAAACTGTAAAGCTTACAAGGTGTTACACTCACTGGGGCCAGGTTGTTTCCTTTATTCCAAGTGTTGACACTGTCTCAGGCATGCACTTGGAGGTTTTCCATATTCATGGAGGTTCATTTTCTTCTCTTTTTTCAGACAAGATGTGTAATTCAGACTAGCTTTGAACTGCCTGTGTAGTCAGAGCTGGCCCCAACCTGGCAGAGAGATCCACCAGCCTCAGTCTCTTGAGTGCTGGGATTACAGGCATATGACACCATGCCTGGCAATTTCTAGGAATCTTTTGCAAAGGAACCTTAGGCAGGCATACAGATAAAAGGTACTAAGAGTTCTGGGTCTTCTTTAGATCACCTACCTGTAAATCCAGCATTCAGGCTGAGGCAGGTCGGCCGCTGGGAGTTCAAGATCAGCATAGGGCATAGGATATACAGTGTGTTCAAAGCAGCCTGAATACAAGAGATCCTGCCTTGAAAAAAAATTTGGGGGCCAGGGACATAGCTCAGTGGCACCATGCCTGCCTGCTAAGTGTTAGGCCCTGTGTTTCTTTGCAGCATTGTGTGTAATAAGAACACTAGGGTAGTGGCAGCGCTCGGTGGTGGGTGGTGGGAGCTGCGCAGTGTCCAGAAGGAGGGAGCTCAGCCAGAAGGGCTCAGTGGAGCTACAGGATCCCAGAGTGGGAACCAGAACAGCGCAGACGGCAACCAGATCAATGCCAGCAGGAATACAGAGGATGCAGCAAAAATGCTCATTGCTGGTCTGACCTGAGTTACAAGCAAAAAAGACTTAAAGGTGTATTTTACTAAATCTGGAAAGACTGTTAATTATACAATAAAAAATGCTGAAAGTGACTATGAAGTGTATATATAATGTACCAATAAAAATATGAACTAAAAAAAATAATGGATCCTAATACTATATGGTCAAGAAGGTTTGGGGTTATCCTCTTAAAGATGCTACCAGAGGGCCAGGGATGTAGCTTAGTGGTTCTGTGCCTACCTGGCAAGTGCAAGGTCCTGAGATCAATCCCAAGTTCAATCTCCAAAGCAAGACAAAAACCCAAAAACCCACCCCTCATTGACTGCCCCCCTCAAAAAAAAATTTAAAATGCTGGGGCCGGGGAGTTAGCTCAGTGGTTCCAGCGCCTGTCTCCCAAGCGCAAGGACCCGGGTTCGATTCCCCGGTAACCACATAACAATACTGGGTGTGGAGACCCACACCCAGCAGCAACCAGTACCACATACCACAGTGCCGGGCGTGGTGGCTCACGCCTGTAATCCTAGCACTCCGGAGGCAGAGGCAGGAGGATTGTGATATGAGTTGGAGGCTGAGCTCAGGGCCAGCCTGAACCACAAAGCGAGACCCTGTCTCCAAAAACCTAAAAAAAAAAAAAAAAATGCTGCCAGTGTGGAGAAGGTCCTGGACGAGAAGGAATACAGGTTGGATGGGTGAGTCACTGACCTCAAAAAGGCCGTGGCTATGAAGAAGACTTAGTGGGGAGCCTGGATCCTGAAGCCACTGAAGAAAAGATCAGGGAGTATTTCGGGTAGTTTGGGAGATTCAGGATACTGAGCTTCTAATGGATCCCAAGCTGAACAAAAAACGAAGCTCTGTTTTTATTACTTTTAAAGGAGAAGATCTTATGAAGAAGGTTCTGGAGAAAAAGTTCCACACCACCAGTGGAAGCCAGTGTGAAATCAAGGTGGTCTCATCATAGCATGGGTCAGGCAGCTGTGCAAACCGCAACCAAGGGAACCAAGCCGGCAGTGGTGGCGGTGGAGGATTACAGGTCAGAGCTGGAATCAGGCTGGGCATGGTGGTTCACACCTGTAATCCCAGCACTCAGGAGGCAGAGCAGGAGGATTGCTGTGAGTTCGAGGCTCGCCTGGGAGACCCTATCTCGACAAACTAAATAAATAATAAATTGGGCTTGGGATTCAGCTCAGTGGTTCTGGCGCCTGTCTTGCAAAGTGCAAGGTCCTGAGTTCGATTCCCAGTACCACTCCCTTGCCCCAAAAAATCAAACCAGAGTTGGAATCAGGCTACAGCTGGCTATGGCAGCTCTTCATCCTATGGTTATTATGGCTACACCCTCGCTAGGCTTTGACCAGTCAGGTAGTCCAGATTATAGGAAGAGCCAGTGACACAGTGGCCATCAGAACAACTACAAGCCATCCTGAGGTGGCAGCAGAAGTGGCTGATGGACTGACCATACACACTTTGGATATGGAGTAAACACATTTATGTACCATATTTAACTTGGCCTACTTTCTATGGCCCCTGTGCATCTTATTTAGAATTGTTCCCTAGGAAATTGCTCTCCTGTTCACTATTTCCAGAGCTCTAGTTTTAGGCAGTGTGTGGTATCTCAAGAGGCCAGAGTAGCGTGAGGGGCTGATTGTATTACCAGGTCACGGGTAATTCGTGCAGCTTCCTGCTGCTGCTCTGCAGCTTAGACCTATGGACCTGGATGTAAAGAGTAAATTGTATCTTAGGAAAACACTGTCACCTTTTAATTTTATATTATTTGTGTCATACATTTCCTGTAATGGAAGTGTTAATTTTACTGCAATTTTTGGTACCTTTGGAAATCTAATGTATTATAAAGTATTTTACATGTGTCCTGATTTTGTCATGACCTTGATAATAAAGCTATCCAAACTTCTGAAATAAAACTAGCCCCACCCAAAAAGTAAAGTTCTAAAATATCTATTAATAGGTCCTGAGTTTGATCCCCAGTACTAATAAAAAAGGAAAGTGTCGGGCCGGGGAGTTAGCTCAGTGGTTCCGGCGCCTGTCTCGCAAGTGCAAGGACCCGGGTTCGATTCCCCGGTAACCATATAACAATACTGGGTGTGGAGACCCACACCCAGCAGCAACCAGTACCACATACCACAGTGCCGGGCGTGGTGGCTCACGCCTGTAATCCCAGCACTCGGGAGGCAGAGGCAGGAGGATTGT
>PVIR01035764.1:0-16226 GCA_004026965.1 Petromus typicus | reverse complement strand
TCCTCCTGCCTCTGCCTCCCGAGTGCTGGGATGACAGGCGTGAGCCACCACGCCCGGCACTGTGGTATGTGGTACTGGTTGCTGCTGGGTGTGGGTCTCCACACCCAGTATTGTTATGTGGTTACCGGGGAATCGAACCCGGGTCCTTGCGCTTGCAAGACAGGCGCCGGAACCACTGAGCTAACTCCCCGGCCCCCTCCATTTTTTTTGAAATAAAAAAAAATAGTACATCTTCTCTATCCAGTCTCCTGTTGATGGACATCTGGGCTGTTTCCAAGATTTAGCTATTCCAAATTGAGCTGCTATCTATGAACATGGGTGCACATTTGTCACTGTGATATGAATCTTTTAATTTGTGTGTGTATATACCTAGCAGGTTAACAGCAAGGTTAAATGGGATCTCTAAGCCTAGTTTTTTGAGGACTCTCCACAGTGGTTGCACCAGTATACACACTCCCACCAACAGTGCAGAAGGGTTCCTTTAGCCTCATAGTGCCCCCCGCATTTGTTGTTGGTTGATATCATGATAGCATGCATTCTTCCTGGACTCAGATGGAATCTCAATGTTATTTGTACTAAACCCCTTTCAGCTATTCCTGAGTTTACGCTAATGCCAGTTACTCCAGGTGGGGCCCTAGACCACTTCAGGGGGAGAATAGGTTGAAAGATGTTTAGCCATACAGTGGTTCCTTGGCACATGAATGCTTTTGTGAATACCCTGGTTTGCAAACACAAGCATTTGGCAAAATTTTGTTTTTGTTTGCAAATTTTATATCATGATAAACATAAATGCAGCCATCCTTCCCAGACAAAGACAAACGCAGCCAAAACAAATTAAATTCATGAACTAAGCTTTTACTATTATTATCCTCCACAATACATTCAGTACCCTTTACTGTACCTAATAAATTGTAAAGCTATTCAATAAATACTGTATTTGCCAAAAAACTCAATGATGATGGAGGTTAAAGAAAGGAGCTAAAATCAGGCAACATTACCAATTTGCATTTGCCTGGCTAAAAAGTCACTTCAGTTACAATGAAAAATTCTTTGGTGAATCTGGCCTTCTCTCCCTGCCCCAACAATGCCTGGACAGAATCTGGCATCCACTCTCAGTGCCTCCAGCTCTCAGTTGTGTGCCAGATGCCTCTCAAGCGCATACAAAACAAAAGGTGAATCAAACTCCAGCTCAACCTGAAACTCTTCATTTCCTTACCTTTACGTGTTCTTATCTTACTATTTTGACAGTGAAGATGTAGCTTCACATTGGGCTAGAGCTCGGGGAAACCAAGAGCTACTCAGGCCAAAGGGCTGAAAATCTCCAAATGACAAGGACCAAGGATGAGTCCTAGTTCAAAAATGAAGGTTGGAAGAGTCCTGGAAAACCAGAGCCAAGTCTGCATTGAAAGAATGAAGAGGGCCAGAGATTTGGCTCAGTGATTCTGGCACCTGCCTAGCAAGCACAAGGTTCCAAGTTCAATCCCTAGTAACTACATACAACAATGCTGGGCATGGTGACTCATGCCCACCAGCAATCAGTACCACATATCACAGGGCTAGGCTCAGGAGACAGAGGCAGGAGGACTCTGAGTTCAAGGCTGAGTCCAGGACCATCCTGAATGACAAAGCAAGATCCTGTCTCAAAAAACTAAAAAAGAAAAAAAAGGCTTAAGAATCTGGAGTCAGTATAGTATGTATAGGAAATGACATCAACATAAGGCCCACTCGGGTGAGATTCAAGCAGGAGTGCTCCGCCCTTCTTCCTCTTTTTGTTCCAGCAAGGCCCCACCCAATCTACTGGGCAGTGTACTCATCTTCAGAGCAAGCTTTCCTCACTCAGTCTGCAGACCCACATGCTAAATATCTGTGGAAATACCCTCACAGACACATCCAGAAGGCACTGTGGTATGTGGTACTGATTGCTGCTGGGCATGAGTATAGTACGTGGTTAATCGGGGATTGAACCCGGGTCCTTGCGCTTGCAAGACAGGCACCAGAATCACTGAGCTAAATCTCCCCCCCCCTTTTTTGAGACAAGGTCTCACGTAATTCAAGCCACCACACCTGTCTTGGAAACTAAATTTTCATCTAAAGTTTTCCAATTAAAAACATTATACTTAAGTAATATATGTTAACTATAAAAATCCTGTACTTGTGTGCGGGGGAGTTAGCTCATTACTTGCAAGCGCAAGGACCCGGGTTCAATCCCTGTTAACCACATAACAATACTGGGTGTGGAGACTCACGCCCAGCACCAACCAGTACCACATACCACAGTGCCAGGCGTGGTGGTTCATGCCTGTAATCCCAGCACTCAGGAGGCAGAGGCAGGAGGATTGTGATGTGAGTTGGAGGCTGAGCTCAGGGCCAGCCTGAACCACAAAGCGAGACCCTGTCTCAAAACACCTAAAAAAAAAAAAAACCTGTTCTTGTGCCAGGCATGATGGCATGCACTCCTGAAGGATCAGAGGCAGGAAGATCTTGGAAAGCCTGAGGCCAGACTGAGCTGCAGAGTGGATTCGAGGCCACAGAGTGGATTCAAGGCCAGCTTTAACTTCAATTACATTATAAGATAATCCTCTGAATATCAGTTTAGGAACCTAACATTTTTAAAAATTAAGTTTATTTGTAATTACAGGTTACATAATAAATTAATCATAAAGTTTTTGTACCTATGCATGACATATCTTGATTCTCATTTTTTCCCATTCCTCTACCCTCCCCTTCAATTTCTCTTCCTCTCATTTACCCTAACCACTGGTCTTAACATTTTTCTACATAAAAATTCATTTTTACAGTAACTGTAATGCAGAGACTCCATGAAATATTATTTCCATCCTTCCCCTAAACGACAATGCCTAACAGGGTAAGAGAAGCCAGGTGAGCTGGCATATACCTGTAATCCCAGCTCTGCGTGGCTGAGGATCAAAAGTCCAACCCCCTCAACCCTGTCAGCTTAGTGATTTACTGAGACCTGTTTCAAAATAAAAAATTTAAAAAGGGCTGAGATGTAGCTCAGTGCAAAGGCCCTGGGTTCAATCCCCAGTGGGGGCGGTGGGGCGGCAGCAGCAGCAACAAGAATTGACTGAGAGAATAAGGAAGAAAAAAACCCAGTCAAAAAAACACAGCAGAGACTAGGGTTCATGTGTCAATAAATTGAAATTGCAGGTTCTCATTCAACTGAGATCCTGAAACTCTCAAACCCTCTTATTTGCTGTACAATTGTTCCCAAGACTATTCAAGAAAAAACCAGATTTATGAACCATAAACTCATCAAAAGTAAAGACAGCACTTATTTAAAGCTGTCCTGGTGTTAGAATACAAGAAATGAGACAACCAGAAGGTGGGGTAAGTGATCCATGTGAGTATGCACCGTGGTTAGAGCAGTTAACAGCTGTGTGTATTTCATGGTTGGGGAGTGCGCACTTCGGGTCTCACTGCAGAGTCCAGGCAGACTTCCAACTCACAAGCCACCTGCCTCAGGCTCCTGAGTACTGGAATTACAGGTATACACCACTATTCCACACTTTCAGAGGCTTTTAAAGTTTTCAATTTCTTTTTTAAAAACTGTTTTTATCCAAATTTTTATTGGTACATTATATATACACATCACAATCACACTCAACATTAAGAATTTACACCAGTATGACACGACTTAATTCTCATTTCTTTCCATTCCCCTACCCAATCTAAAACCCCCACCCCTATAGACATAAGCTTTGTTTCTTTTTTTTTTTACTATAACATATTTTCTTTCCCCTCATTACACTCTATTTCACTCTGAATATTTTTTTTTTTAGGGTTTTTTTTTTTTTTTGAGACAGGGTCTTGCTTTGTGGTTCAGGCTGGCTCTGAGCTCACCCTCCAACTCACAGCAATCCTCCTGCCTCCGCCTCCCATATGCTGGGATTACAGGCGTGAGCCACCACCCTGGCAGTGTGGTATGTGATACTGATTGTTGCTGGGCGAGAGTCTCCACACCCATTATTGTGTATGGTTAACCAGGATCGATCCCAGGTCCTTGCACTTGCAGGACAGGCGCCGGAACCACTGAGCTAAATCCCTGGCCCTCCCTCTGAATATTTTCTATTTCACAATACCTATCATACATCCTAGAACTAATTTACATCTAGTTTCTTCTCACATTAGAGAAAAGATACAATATTTACATATTTGTGACCTATTTTTTTCATTTATGAATATATCCTCAAGGTATGTCCATGAGTATAAATGACTCAAATTTATCATTCTTTATGGCAGAGTAATCTTCCATTTTACTTTTTTTAAAAAACCTACATCCTCTTTGTCCAATCTAGAGTGATGAGCATTTGGGCTGTTTACAAGATCTAGCTATCACAAACTGAGCTGCTATAAATATGGGTGCACATATGTCACTGTGATATGAATCTTGTAATTCTTTCATATATATATATATATATTCCCAGCAGGGAATAGCAGGGTCCAGTTGGACCTCTAATCCTAGTTTTTTGAGCAACCTCCATAGTGGTGGTACCAGTCTACATTCCCACCAACAGTGGGGAAAGGAAAAGTTTTCAATTTCACTGGCAAGGGTAAATGAGATGCTTACATAAAGTCATTAAGCCATACTATAAAATTAAGAGGATATCATTTTTATGTCAACTTAAAAAAGCATTATTATCTCTTAGCTCTCTGGCATTTAAAAAAGCTAGGAAAGGGCCTGGGGATTTAGCTCAGGGGTTCTGGCGCCTGTCTTGCAAGTGTAAGGACACCGGTTTGATCCCCAGTAACCATATACAATACTGGGTGTGGAGACTCACGCCCAGCAGCAACCAGTACTACATACCGCAGTGCCAGGCGTGGTGGCTCACACCTGTAATCCCAGCACTCGGGAGGCAGAGGCAGGAAGATTGCTGTGATGTGAGCTGGAGGCTGAGCTCAGGGCCAGCCTGAACCACAAAGTGAGACCCTGTCTCAAAAAAAAAAAGCTAGGAAAAAATTAACCATTTGCTAACTTAGCAATATTTCACATAATCCTCTTTCAAAATAAGAAAAAAAAATACTGAAAATAATCCTAAAATGTTTGGCTCTATGTGCCTTGTACGGTAGAGGATTAATCAGCAGGCTGATCTATAGGAATTCACTGAAAGCTTGTTCTGTAACAAAAATTGTCAGGACAAGTAATACAAAATGGAGTTCCTAGAACAAAATGTATTTCATTAGAAACCTGTAAATTCTTTAGAAAATGGGTTATTCTACAATCTCTCGAAACATAAGATCTTTAAGGATATTTAAGATAATATAGGCTAACAACACTGACACCTGAAAGCAGCCAAAGCTAAACCACAAAGAACCTAACCAGCTTTCATTCCCTAGTCAGGCTCTCAAACCAGAACTTCAAGTGGTCCTCTGGAACATGCGTGGCCATAGTACAAACTTCAAATGTTAATTTCTAAAGTACCAAACAGGTGAAGGAAGAAATCATGTTAAATAGCAGGTGTGTAAGCATGTCATTATGTTATAAAACTTTAGAAGTCTGAGTTATACTTTTAACAGAGTAGCTATTAAATCAGGCGGCCATGAGGGATTTCCAATTGAATGAAATATTTTTCTCAAACAGATTTTTAAATTTTTTTTTGCTATTAATGAAATTATTATAATTTATTATGCAAAGTTGATATATTTAATACTTTTCTATGTTCATGTAGATTTTTAAATTTTAACTTACTCTGTGCTAAATTCTCATGAGTTCTATGCTTAAAAATGTTTACCAGCTGCTTTAATCATAAAAACTGCCTAGGGGGCCGGGGAGTTAGCTCAGTGGTTCCGGCGCCTGTCTCGCAAGCGCAAGGATCCGGGTTCGATTCCCCGGTAACCACATAACAATACTGGGTGTGGAGACCCACACCCAGCAGCAACCAGTACCACATACCACAGCGCTGGGCGTGGTGGTTCACGCCGGTAATCCCAGCACTCGGGAGGCAGAGGCAGGAGGATTGCTGTGATGTGAGTTGGAGGCTGAGCTCAGGGCCAGCCTGAACCACAAAAGCGAGACCCTGTCTCCAAAAACCTTAAAAAAAACAAAAACAAAAAACTGCCTAATCAGAGCATCTCAAATAAAATTATAGTCTAATGGAAGTAAGCTACAAATTATAACCCCCATAAGGAAAAGAACTCAGGTAAATTAGGTGATTTAGAAATGTCCATTTACATTTTGAGGAATAACTGCTACATTACTTTTCTACATCTGCTATAACAAACTGCCAAAAATGTGGTTCTTGGACCGGGTATTTAGCTCAGTGGTTCCGGCGTCTGTCTTGCAAGCCCAAGGACCCAGGTTAGATCCTCAGTAACCTAGTACAATACTGGGTGTGGAGTCTCATGCCCAGTACTCAGCAACCAGTAACACATACCACAGTGCTGGGCGTGGTGGCTCACACAGCACTCAGGAGGCAGAGGCAGGAGGATTGCTGGGATGTGAGTTGGAGGGTGAGCTCAGAGCCAGCCTGAACTACAAAGAAAAAAACCTTAAAAAAAAAGATAAACAAACCAATAAATATAACTAATTCGCCCACAGACAACACATTTTTATCCAGAATATGACTGGTTTCCTTAATTTGTGCTTATACTGTGCAAGACATCAGGAAATATAATCACTTTTAAATTGCTTAGACTGTTCCATTTTTTTATATAGCATTTTTTTGTCACTGGAGATTCACTTCCCTAGGCACTGAAACACAGAAAGCTGAGAAGTTTCTCTCTACTTATAATAAGACATTTATCTTTTTCTTCCATGATTAGTGTTTCTTCTGAATGTAATAAACTTCATTTAAAATTAACTCCAATATTTAACATTTTTCTTTTCCTGCATTATTTTATGTAACAAGTAAATGAGCAAACTATCTCCTCCTTAATTAGAATACTGCTTACTTATAAGACACAAGTGTCAAGATTTTCAAAATGTACTCAACACTGGGCAAACCAGTGAGCAATAAATTCTTAGTAAGCAATCCAACTGCCATAACATTGCAGGCAGTAACTATCACCTCATAAATACCACTTTCAGCATTTTAATCAATCACTACAACTGTAACACACACACTAATTTCTGTAACTTCCAAAGATAAAAAGAAAGTATTCTTTATTTCTCTACTGAAAAACCTGTCATTGTACTAAACATCGGGAAAATCCATCTAAGTTTGTTTTGGGAAGCTACAGACTTCTTTACCTACAAAAGTAATATATGCAATCTCTAATTGTACTATACGTCTTTTTCACATTGTGAAACAAAGAGCAGGAACCATTCAGAAGTGATTTTACAAATTTTCATTACCCAATCTAATCAAATTCTTTAGTATTAGTAATTAATTAAATGTTTCCTATATTCTCTACAACGTAAATTATTGTTGGGCCGGGGAGATACCTCAGTGGTTCCGGCTACTGTCTTGCAAGTGCAAGGGCCAGGTTCCATCGGGGTAACCACATACAATACTGGGCGTGGAGACTCAAGCCCAGCAGCAATCAGTACCACATACCACAGTGCCGGGCGTGGTGGCTCACACCCGTAATCCCAGCACTTGGGAGGCAGAGGCAGGAGGACTGCTGTGATGGGAGTTGGAGGCTGAGCTCAGGGCCAGCCTCAACTACAAAGCGGGACCCTGACTTTAAAAAAATAATAATAATAATAATAATTGTTATAAGGAATATGTTTTTTAAATTTGGAGGCTTTACCTAAAATTCAGATTTCGTTAGTTCACTGCACTCTGTACCCTCCTACCATATTGCTCCTGTCATTCAGAACTATCATCAGTCTAATGCTACCCACAAAATACTTTTAATGGAGAAAATTTAGTAGGTAATGTTTCTGGATATATCCACTAAGCCCCAATATTGGTAAATACTAGTTGTATCAGTAGCACACTTAACTTTCTCTCTGCTCCCTTTCCCATTCAACTAGAAAATCCAAAATGAAAAAAAAAAAAAAGTTGAGCAAAATTTAACGGAAACTCTGACTGTGATAGGAAATGAAAAACTCCAAGAGTTCATTATCTAAAAGAGATGACAACTCCAGAAGGTCTTCAATACAATTTACTAATTCTTCAGGAGCACAAAGCCATCCGATGAGGGAGCTAAAGGCAGAAAACGTTTCCTAGAGAAAAAGACTCCTCCTTTTTTTTTTTTTTTTTAGGTTTTTTGAGACAGGGTCTCGCTTTTGTGGTTTAGGCTGGCCCTGAGCTCATCCTCAAACTCACATCACAATCCTCCTGCCTCTGCCTCCCGAGTGCTGGGATTACAGGCGTGAGCCACCACGCCCGGCACTGTGGTATGTGGTACGGGTTGCTGCTGGGTGTGGGTGTGGGTCTCCACACCCAGTATTGTTATGTGGTTACCAGGGAATCGAAACCGGGCCCTTGCGCTTGCAAGACAGGCACCGGAACCACTGAACTAACTCCCCGGCGCCCAAGACTCCTCCTTAAACGAGGGATTTAAGGGGCTGGGGATTTAGCTCAGTAGTTCGGTGCCTGTCTTGCAAGGTGCCTGTCTTGCAAGCGCAGGGGCCAGGTTCGATCCAGTAACCTATACAAGACTGGGCGTGGAGACTCATGCCCAGCAGCAATGATTACCACATACCACAGTGCCAGGCATGGTGGCTCATGCCTGTAATCCCAGTACTAGGGAGGCAGAGGCAGGAGGATTGCTGTGATGTGAGTTTGAGGATGAACTCAGGACCAGCCTGAACTATAAAGTGAGACCCTGTCTCAAAAAAAAGAAAAACAGAATTAAAAGGCACCCAAGTTGGGAATTGATAAAATAATTCTGTTCATAACTGACATGGTCATATCTGATGATAACACTAAAGAGTTCTCAGAAAAACTGAATTCAGCAGTTGCAGAAGAAAAATATCAACACACAGGGCCAGGGATTTACCCTGTGGTTCCAACACCTGTCTTGCAAGTGCAAGGTCCTGGGTTCCATCCCCTGAAACCACATACAACAATGCTGGGCATGGAAACTCATGCCCAAAGTGTAGGGGCTTACACCCATAATCCCAGCACTCAAGAGGCAGAGACAGGAGCATTGCTTGGAATTCAAGGCTCAGCTTAGGGCCAGCCTCAACTACAAAGCGAGACCCTGTCTCAAAAAAAAAAGAAAACAATCCCACTTACAATGACATGAAGAAGAGATCAGACATGATGATGGACATACTTTGGGAGGTTGAGGCAGGAAGATCAAGAGTTTTAAGGCTAACATGAATAACAGCAACTTAAGCAAGATGCTTTCTCAAAATTTTATCGCATTTACTGATTTTTTGTTTTGTTTTGAGACAAGGTCTCATGAAGTACTTCAGGCTGGCCTTGAACGCACTCTGTCGCCCAGGGTAGCCTTAATCTCACTGCAACACTCCTGCCTCAGCTTCACAAGTGCTAAGATAACAAGTACGCATCTATAACCATGCCTGGCTTCATAAAAAAAAATAAAAATTTTAAAGGCTAGCTGCTAATAAAGCGGAGAGTGATAGCCCTGGGTTCAATCTCTAGTAGGAAAAAAAAAGAGAAAGAACAGAAAAAGAAGAAGAAAAAAAAAAAAAATATATATATATATACCATATAGCCATATTCCAGTCAACAATGGACTACATACATACCCAATGGTGGTCCCAAAAGATTATATTGCCCCGTGACAGAGCAGCCACTTTAACATGTACTATAATTATACTGATGCTCGCACAATATTGAAACTCTTTAACAATTTACTTCTCAAGTACTGTTTGCAATGCTAACTGACACAAGAAGACTTAAGAATAAACTTAACCAAAAAGAAGCAAAAAATCTGTACTGAAAATTACAAAACACTGCTGAAAGAAATTAAGACATAAGTAAAGACACTGTATGTTCACTGACTGGAAGATTTAATAATAAGACAACAATAAGGACCTTTTCAAAACAGTCTACAGATTCAACTCAATCCGTATCAAAATTCCAATGGTTTTTGGCAAAAATTAGAAAATTCACCTTAAAGTTAATTCACTCGCAAAGATCCCAAATAGCCAAGACAATTCTGAAAAAGGACAAAGTCCAGATTTCAAAATTTACTACAAACATATATTGTTCAAAATAATGAGGTATTGGCATAAAATGACATATATACCAACTGAGTAGAAAGCCCAAAAATAAATCCTCACATATATGATCAATTAATTGTGGACAAAATCAGTGGAGGACTCTTCAACAAACAGAGCTGCCAGAGAAAAGATATGATATTTACACATCTGTGACCTATCTCACTTTGAGTATGTCCTTATGGTATATCCATTTAAGTATAAATGACTCAAATGTATCATTCTTTATGACACACTATTATTTCATTTTATTTAAAAAAAAAAAAAAAAACATCTTTATCCAGTCTAGAGTTGATGAGCATCTGAGTTGTTACCAAGATTTAGCTATCACAAACTGAGCTGCTATAAACATGGGTGCACATCTGCCACAGTGATACAAATCTTTTAAATTCTTTCGTGTATATCCCCAGCAGGGAAATAGCAGAGTCAAACAGGACCTCTAATCCTAGTTTTAAATAGGACCTCTAATCCTAGTTTTTTGAGGAATCTCCACACTGATCTCCAAGATGTAAGTGAGTTCTAGAATGTATGATAGATACTGTGAAATAGAAAATATTCAAAGGGAATTAAGGTGTAACAGGGGAAAGAAAAAATATCATGGTAAAAAAAAAGAAACAAAGCTTATATACATAGGGAGTAGGGGTTTTAGGTTGGGTAGGGGGATGGGAAAAAATGAGAATTAAGCTGTGTCATATACTGGTATCAATTCTCAATGTTGAGTGTGATAGTGATGTATATATACAATGTACCAATAAAGATTTGAAATTAAAAAATTGAGCTGCGGGCCGGGGATATAGCTCAGTTCCGGCGTCTGTCTTGCAAGCGCAAGGACCCGGGTTCAATCCCCGGTAACCACATAACAATACTGGGTGTGGAGACTCACCCCAGCGGCAACCAGTACCATATACCAGTGCCGGGCGTGGTGGCTCACGCCTGTAATCCCAGCACTCAGGAGGCAGAGCCAGGAGGATTGCTGTGATGTGAGTTTGAGGCTGAGCTCAGGGCCAGCCTAAACCACAAAGCGAGACCCTGTTTCAAAAACCTTAAAAAAAAAAAATTGACCTGCAATATCCACATGCAAATAAATGAAGCTGGAACCTGACCTTTCATTACACACAGTATGTTTCTCAAATATATTACATATTAGGAAAAAACAGGGGAAACTCTTACAACACACAGCAGGTTTTTTTGGATATGACATAAAAAAGACAACTTAAAAATTGGAAATACTTTGTGCATAAATCATACTATCAAGGAAGTGAAAAAAGCAAATCACGATGAGAAAATATTTGCAAATCATATACTCAATAAAGAATTAATATCTAGAGCCCGGGACATAGCTCAGTGGTTCCGATGCCTGTCTTGCAAGCACAAGGACCCGGGTTCGATCCCAGGTAACCACATAACAATATTGGGTGTGGAGACTCACCCCAGCAGCAATCAGCACCACATACCACAGTGCCGGGCGTGGTGGCTCACACCTGTAATCCCAGCACTGGGGAGGCAGAGGCAAGAGAATTGCTGTGATGTAAGTTGGAGGCTGAGCTCAGGGCCAGCCTGAATCACAAAGCAAGACCCTGTCTCAAAAAACCTTAAAAAAAAAGAAAAAAGAATTAATATCTAAAATATATGAAGAATTATAACTCAAAACAACAACAACAGGACTGGGGATTTAGCTCAGTGGTTCCGGCGCCTGTCTTGCAAGTGCAAGGACCCGGATTCGATCCCCAGTAATCACATACCATACTGGGTATGGAAACCCATGCCCAGCAGCACCCAGTACCACATACCTCAGTGCGGGGCGTCCTGGCTCACGCCTATAATCCCAGCACTCGGGAGGCAGAGGCAGGAGGATTGCTGTGATGTGAGTTTGAGGCTGAGCTCGGGGCCAGCCTGAACCACAAAGCGAGACCCTGTCTCAAAAACCCCCCCAAAAAATAAAAATAAAAAACAACAACAACAACAACAAAAGAACAGCTTAATTTAAAAACAGGCAAAAGAAATCATGCAGACATTTCTCTAAAGACTGGCCAATAATCACATCAAAAAAAACCAAAAAGGCTCAATATCACACTAATCGTAAGATAAGCAAAAATCAAAAACACAGTAATACCAGCACTATGAGAGACTGGGACAGGAGACTGCATGTTCAAACCCAGTCTGTATAACCTGGCAAGACCCTGTCTCAAGGTAAAATATAAAATAAAGGACTGAAGATTAACTCAGTACAAATACCCTGGGACCCCGGTTTCAATCCTTAGAAGCAGACACAGGCAGGCAAACAGACATAAACTGTGCAAAGAATTCACAGGGATAGGGATCAAAGGAAAACACTGGGCTTGTTAACTGAATTCACAAGCATTCATGAGTAATGTTCAAAAGTATCCCACCATACACCACCATTATAGACTACATGCATCTGGGTCAAATTAAACTCAGCAATTTTACTTGGCAGAAAGAAACCTACTGGTGGTGAATCTAAATCTTACTAAGTCCTCTTTCAAGATAAGATACACATACCACATAAAACCCCGTTAGTGAAGAATAAAATTATTTAATATGCTTCTGTTAAAAATATATGATAGTTATTATTGTTATAATAAAAAGATAATCCAATCTATCTAAGCTAACCTACTCTCCTAACTATAAGGGGCGAGGATTTTGGGGATTTAGCTCAGTGGTTCCAGTGCCTGCCTTGCAAGAGCAAGGTCATCAATCCCTGGTAACCACATACCACAAACAATGGGGCGAAAAGACTCACTCCCACCAGCAATCAGTACCACATATCACAATGTCGGGCATGGTGGTTCACACCTGTAATCCCAGCACTTGGGAGGCAGAGGCCAGAGGATTGCTTTGAGTTCCAGGTTGTCTGAGATACATAATGAGCACAGGGCCACCTTGAACTACAAAGTGAGACCATCTCAAAAACAAAAAACCAGGGGCCGGGGAGTTAGCTCAGTGGTTCCGGCGCCTGTCTTGCAAGCGCAAGGGCCCGGGTTCGATTCCCCGGTAACCACATAACAATACTGGGTGTGGAGACTAATGCCCAGCAGCAACCAGTACCACATACCACAGTGCCGGGCGTGGTGGCTCATGCCTGTAATCCCAGCACTCGGGAGGCAGAGGCAGGAGGATTGCTGTGACGTGAGTTGTTGGCTGAGCTCAGGGCCAGCCTGAAACACAAAGCGAGACTCTGTCTCAAAAAACCAAAAAAAAAAAAAAAAAAAAAAAACCAACAAACAAACAAAAACAAATTACCAAGTGTCCCAAAGAAAATAAACATTAAATAAAAGCTAACTTACGGTACCATCTTACAGTTTGGAGAAATAAGCTCTGGTATTTCACTGCACAGTAGGAAAACTGTATTTAATAATGTATATTTCATTTTGGGGTACAAAATACCAATCTAACACACAGTAGAATATTCTACTTATAAATTTTAAATGAATTTTTTCTTTTTTTTTTTTTTTTTGAGACAGGGTCTCACTTTATAGTTCTGGCTGGTCCTGAACTGAGCAATCCTCCTGGCCCTGCCTCCCAAGTGCTGGGATTTTAAACATGAGCCACCACGCCCGGCTTAAATGGATTTTTGTTTGTTTGTTCACAATTTTTAATTCAAGTCTTTACTGGTACATTATAAATACACATCATCACACATTCAGTATTGAGAGTTCGTGCCAGAATATGACATGACTTCTCATTTTTTCCTTCCCCTCCCACCCTGCAACACCCCACCTTCTATATACATAATTTTTGTTTCCTTTTTTTACTATCACATTCTTTTTCCTCATTATTTACCCCTATACCCTCTTTCCTTCTAAATATTTTCTATTTCACAATATCAAATATATATATATATATTACAACTCATTTACCTCATTTTCTCATACCAGAGAAAAGATACGGTATTTACACATTTGTGACTTATTTCACTTATGAGAATGTCCTGAAGGTACATCCATTTCAGTATGAATGACTCAATCTTACCGTTTTTTTATGGCAGAGAAATACTCCATTCTATAAAAGAACCATATCTTTATCCAGTCTCCAGTTGATGGACATCTGGGTTGTTTCCAGGATTTAGCAATCACAAAGTGAGCTGCTATAAACATGGGAGCACATATGTCGCTGATATGAATTTTTTAATTCTTTTGTGTATATACCTACCAGAGCAATGGCCAAGTCAAATGGAACCTCCAATCTTAGATTTTTGAGGAATCTCCACACTGATTTCCACAAAGGTTGTACAAAGTCTATACTCCCACAAATAGTGGAGAAAGGGTCCTTTTTTTCTGTAGCCTTGCCAACATTTACTGCTGGCTAATTCGGAGACAGCAGCGATTCTTTGTGGAATGAGATGAAATCTCAATGCTGTTTTCATCTGCATCTCTCCAAACACCAGAGTGATGTTGAGTATCTCTTCATTTACTTCTTAGCTGCTCTTCTTCTTCCTCTGAAAAGTATCTGTCCATTTTATATGCTCATTTTTGAACTGGGTCTTTAAATTTGGGTGGGCTGATTTTTTTTACTGGATTTTTAAATCATCTTTTTTTTGAGACAGGGTCTCACTTTTGTAGTTCAGGCTGGCCCTGAGCTCAGTCTTGAAGTCACAGCAATCCTCCTGCCTCTGCCTCCCAAGTGCTGGGATTACAGGCATGAGCCACCACATCTGCACTTTAAGTCTTTAACTAGAGTAGGGGTTGAATAATGGTCCCTGAAGGTGTTCACACCCTATTTCCCAAAGTGTGTGAATGTTATATGGCAAAAAGCCCCAGGATGGTTTGAAAGCTAATCAAATAGTTTTGGTGTGCAGCCAGGATTAAACAGTTTTATAAAAATCAGTGTTTTAGTAACCTTCGAAAACCCTGACATTTCCAAATACTACAAGTTCCTGAAACCTTCCATGAGTGGCACAGAACTCATTCATTCATTGGTTTAGTGTAAGTTTTACTGAGAGCAACTCTGAAATTAAGAAATTACCATTAGCAGTAAGCTGCCAAGGGAAAAATTCCTGGAAGGCCAATCACTGATCACAGGACAGATAAAATGCACTTCCCTACCAAACGCCCTGAGTTCAATCTTGAGCACTTCCAAAACAAGTTAATATGTTCGTGTTCCTTCTATTTTGAGGCAGACATGGTGGCACATACTTGTAATTCCAGCACTTGGGAGAGACTGAGGCAGGAATATCACCAAGGGTTCAAGGCCAGCCTGGACCACAGAATGAATCCAAGTGAAGTAAATATAGTGACATCCGATCTCAAAACAACTTAAAAAAAAAGAAAGAGCTCTTTCAATTACAGAAATTGACCATGGCCTACTATAAATGTTAAGTTTCCACATCTGTTGTTTAGTATGTTCTCCTTTTACTTTGTAAGACATAAATTTTATTGAAATAATGTTTTAAAATAAAGTATCTAGAACATTTATCTTCCCCTCCAGGGTTTTTCAGAGATACCATGCACAAATTAAAACTATAAAATTTCCACCTATACTTTCTAGTATTTGCTAAGTTTCATGTTCTACATTTAAAAGGATGGAATCCAGCTTCTCCACACCATGTAACCGGCAAATTATCCTATCATCAAATAATGTTAGGGGCCGAGAATTTAGCTCAGTGGTGCTGCACTTGGCTGGAAGCCCAAGGTCCTAAGTTTGATTCCCAGTACAAGTGTGTCTGTGTGTGTTTATCAGTCTCTCTTCTCAACTGATAAAAGTTAGCATGCTCTAACTTATAATAGAGATGAGAAACGTTTCTATAGCAATATATGTTTGCTCAATATGCATGTGAAAGTGAATGAAAACTGTAAAACAAGCATAACGTATCTTCTTAGGTAAGCCTAATTCAGGTATAAAGACTATACAAATTCCTTGTATGATTAGGTCATGAAATATGAAAGCAAGCGCAGCGCACACCGTCTCCATTGTTCCCTTTGCATAAGAAACACAACTGCCTTTTCCTCAAAAGCAACTGAAGTCGCCGGGCGTGGTGTCCCACACCTGTAATCCCAGCACTCGGGGGCTGAGGCAGGAGGACTGGTGTGAGTCCAAGGCTTGCCTGGGCTACATAGTGAGCTCAAGGTCAGCCTGAACTACAAAGCAAGTTCCTGTCTCCAAAAAAAAA
>PVIR01035763.1:0-16225 GCA_004026965.1 Petromus typicus | reverse complement strand
TCTCCTGCCCTCCTCTCCCTGGAGCAGCTTACGAGGGAAAACATTAGTTTCCAACTCAGTGAGTCTCAGACACTTTCTCACAAAATACCCCAGGGAATCCAAGTTGAAGGACAGAGTGCTCAGGGAAGGAAAGCCTGAGGATTTTGGAAAATGTCTGAAATGCTGGCCTGAGTCACTGTCATTTCCTGCTGAAGTTATCCCAGAGATCCAGCCAGTTCCTCTCCTTCGGGCAGCTGGGAGCTGGGCAGGGCTGACTACTCAGCCCAAGAAGTCCCAGACGGCCCATCCTAACAGTGATGTCATACACACTTCATTTATTTTTCCACAGCTGTCAGAGCTAGTGAGAGAAGGAAACAAGCAAATGGAAACATTACACAGGGAGAAGCTAGCTGCGCTTGGCTTTCTAGTTTGTTTCTGAGCTGAACATGGATATCATTCAGCCATAACTGTAGCTTTGAATGTAAAAATTCTTCCCTTACAGGGTGTACATTGCCACGGGTTTGGATTTGGGACCACGGCACTGTACTCCATTAACACTGTGTGCCTGGGGGAAACCCCCTGGCGGTTACAGAAAGGCAGAGGAAAACAGAATGTTGGGTCTGGTCGTTTGCTGGTCTATTTGTCCTTACTTCATAGACGTCCTTTGGCAGGGAAGAACAAAGGTGCCATATCCAGACCTTTATCTAGGATCGGTGGGGAAGGGGAGAGTGTGATGGGGGAGGGGTGACTGGCCAACCTGTGGAAATCTGTCTCTCTTCGACATGAACTTTAATCAGAGGCCATTAGAGAGAGGGGTCATTACAAATGGAGGCCGGGAGCGATCTTTTCTTCTTGAGTCAGCCCACTGCTTCTTCCTGTGTCTTCCCCAGGGCATTTCAGAGACAGTCTGTACAGTATCGTAACAATTTGTCTGTGCCTCATAGGCCACAGGCTTGCTAAAGGAGGAAACAGGTTTGTGTCTGTTCTCTATAATGCCCAGCATAATCGCTTACGATTTGGAATTGCTCGGTTGATGTTTGCTGAGTGAATAGGTGAGACAGGTGGGATATGGAGAGATGTAGTGATCCCAGGGGGAGTAGAAGATGAAAGTGAGGGGCAAGTACAAGGGCGGAGGGGAAAGTACGGGAAAGTTTTCCCACTTGCTTTAGCCCTTCCCCTATAGGAAATGTTGCAACAGGCTCAGAAGACATGGGAACATTTTGAAAGACGACTCCTTTTGCCTTTATTTGTCACTAATTCTCTATTGAACAAGGCCCAAGCCCTGGATCCATGGATGGACAACTGATATCTTTCTGACCCCTGGCCTGTCTCAGACACTGCAGAAGAAACTGATTCTGTTCCCCTTGGAGTGAGCTGGACCTGTGGGCACTCATCAGAATGCCGAGGAAAGAAGCACTTGACCTGAAGTTCCCTTTTGCATCTGGGGAAAAATCTTGCTCTTTGTGTTCATTCCCCCAGAACTCAAGGTCATGTAGGCTGCTCCTGAGCTCCAAATTGGCACTGCTGCCCTGGGTGGCTCCTGAGACCTCACTGGTAGCAGAGGCAGGACAGAAAGTCCTCTGAGGAAAAGAGCAGCACAGTTGCTCACATGTTTAAATTATTTAGTTACATCAAATATTCAGATTTGGGAGAACAACAGCAACTCTATTTAAAAGCTCCAAGCATGTGATGGATGAACTGAATGTTTTCCTGAAGCTCTCAGGATCCAACTCACTCTGGGAATCTCCTAAGAGTTATTCAGGCTCCTCTGAGTCAGAATCTGACTCTTGGGATGAGCTAAAGTATAAGTGTCATTCCATGCCAGCGATACTTGACATCTACTCTTCATGTAAGTGGATTTTAATGGGAGGTTTCACCATGCCATATACCTTTCCTCCCTGAGAAAGGAGACAGCTTGGATGTCAGTGTTAAGACATTCACTTAGAAGCTATGTGTTTTGGAGACCTAATTTCTACAGAACTTAGTCTTGTGAAATACGTGTACCTTTAGGTGTCTGTGTGGAAAACACTGCTCTTTGCACAAGGATTCACCATGTTAAGTGAGACCAAGCATAATACCTGCTGAAGTTGCTTTGGAGACCAAGATGTGTCTAATAACAACCGTCATTTCTTAAATGCTTCCTATTTCCCAGATATTACACAGGTGATTAACATTGTTATCTAATAGCTGCAAATGAGCCAGGTATTGGTGTGGCCATTTTCACAGCCTGAGAAAAGCAAAGTTCGCAGACAAGGTTCAAATCAGAGCAAGGACTAAGTGGTTCCAGGCCTGAGGTTTCTTTTCATCATAGTATACTGTTTCTTCTTCAACGATGTTGTAGGGTTGTCCTGCATAAAATCCAACTGCCTTATCAGAACCCCAAAGGCAACCTCTTCCTCTGTGAAGATGAAGTGGCAGGAATGAGGGAGGAAGCTTCCTTTCTGTCAAGGGTTTTTATCCTGGCAGTGGTTATACTTTGCGTTCACATGTTGAGTGTGCGGTGATCTATCAAAGGGTTCACTTAAGATTCGGGTTTTTTTGTGTGTTGGTTATATTTTAATTAAAAGTTTATTTTTAAAAAGTCCTTCTTTTTAGCAACTAAAGAGAATCTTCCCTTTTATGGCCAATATGTTCTAGTGAATCAATAGAAATTCCATGGACTCTAGTGTATATCAAATTTAAAAATAATAGAAATACATCGATGCTCAAAAGCATTTTAAGTGGATCATCATGCACAGTCATAGAATAGTACCAGGAGGGGGTTGTTGGCACCACACAATAAGAACTTTCCTTGCACACATCAGCCGCTCTGCTGGGCACCACCAGTCCAAATCCAGCCTCTCACCTCAAAATGCTCACAACCAAACATTTATTATAGTAAGTAAACTCTTGTTTTCAAATATGTTGGAACTTGTTGAAACAAGTCTGTCTGTCTGTCTGTCATCTCTCTCTCTCTCTCCCTCTCAGTAAACCCAGAAGAAATAAAAGTTTTCATGGCCTTCATCTTATAATTAATGTGCGGAAAGTTAAAGTAGGAAAAACCACATCTGATCGATAATTTGAAAAATCTGACTTTTCAAGCCTGAAGCTTTCGAAGTAAAGATTTAATGCTTAAACCATGATTTAAAGTTAGGGATAGCCATCTATCTAGCTGCGAGGAGGACTTTTGTAATTGATCTCTACATATGTTCCTTTACCTACCCATGCTTTTGCTGAGGCTAGATGCACAGACTCAAAGAACACAGATGTTATTCTAGTTTACTTCAAACTGTAATGGGAAAGTTGTCACCTGTCTCTCACTTCTTTGTGTCCTAGAGATTCAGAGGTCTGAAGGGAAAGGCATGTCAACAATTCAAACCTGTAGACATGGCTTCTTCAGCGGCTAATAGCCAGCTTGGTACAGAATAATGCATCTAAAACCTTGCTGTGCTTATTTATTTCCCAGGAATCTCATAGAGATGCAGATCCAGGTCCAATAGGTCTGGGATAAGGGCGGGGCCTGAGATTCTACACCAATTCACACACAACTTTTTTGAGCAGTTTAGAACAGACATACAGAAAAGGAGATTAGACTTGGAATTACAACTCTTGATTTTAGTGCTAGCTCTGCATTTACCAGCTGATTTTCTTGGAGTTTAACTTCTCCCAATGTAGACTGCGTAATAGAGGAAACCCAGGAATCAAGTGATTTCAAGGTTTATACTGATAGATTTTTCAGAGCAATATTTCAGCAAGAATCTTCAAGGGTAGGACATGTGCAGCTCTGTAGGGGTCTAACAAATAAACTGTCACAAAGCTAGCAAAATAAAGAATATAGGGCTGGAGCCTGAGGGCATGGCCGAGTTGGGAGCAATAATCATTTCCTGTGGTAAATATAAGCCCATGGTTTTGAAGCGGTAAATGTTGGATTAAAATGTGTTACTTAGAGAGAGGCTGCTGTTTTCCCTCCAGCAATCGCTTCTGGAGGAGACCTCTACAGCTGAAAATTGAGGAGCATATTAAACTTGAATCGGGGGAGCAACAGATGTGTTGCTGTGAGAAAGCTGTGAGTGACTCATAGCTAGAGGGCAGCTCTATGGAGCTACGAGAGAGTCTGGTTTGAACACAACGACATGTCTCTGCTGTATGTCATTCTAGTCCAGTTGGCCAGAAATGCAGATCTTGGACCACGGCTGCCAGACCAGCTGGGGCCAAAGCTAGTAGACAGGGAGGGAGGACAAACGCAGTGGCCCACCAGGGTCAGCGCGGAGCCTCGGTGCTTGGGTGTGCAAAGGAGCTCAAGTTGAAGAGAAGTAGGAAGGACGAGTGACAGAGGGACACCAGGGATTTAACTGAGGGACCCGAACGGACAGGGCGGCCCCTCCCCCAGCGCTAGCGCATCTTCTTTTAAGCAGTAAACAGGCTCAAACGGAAAGATTTCCCCAGGCTCTGAGACTCGAGCTAGTTTCTTTTTAAGTCCCCAAAGTCAAGTAGAGAGAACTGGCGTCTTCTCCCAGCGTTGGGATGGAGGCCGGGAGGTTTTTACCTTATGCAGGACATGCTCGTTGAAGTCGGGGCCAGCTCCTCCCTGGTAGGAGTCGAGTCTCTGCAGGTCCATGCCCAGCTAGGCGTCCGCTGCTCCCTGCTCTCCCGGCGTCCTGCGTCAGGGCTCCCTGTGTTTGGTCCGGGCCCCGCTGCGTGCGGCAAGCGCGGGTCTGACGCCGCGGGCCCAGCCGCGGCCGCGGTCAGCACTGGACAGCTCCCGCGGGGTCTGCGCCGGAACAGCGATGCAGCCTCTGCGCCTGGACACGAGTCCTGAGAATTCGTCCGCTCTGACACTCCTGTCTTGTGACTCAGGGGAGCTGGGAGGGACGCCAGCGTTGAGCTGGCCTGTGGTGTGTGCGTATCGGTTCCCCGATCCGGGAGGCTCAGAGACCAGGCTGCGTTCCCAGGACACTGCGGTCCCGGCGCTCGCGGCTCTCGGGTGTCCAGGAGCCGGCGTCCCCGTCACCACGCAGGCAGCTCGCTCTCCTCCCGCGTCTGCTGGGCGAAGTCCTCGGTGCGGGCGCCGCTTCTCTTTTGGTCCTGGGACAGCGCTCTTCAGTAGAGGAGACAAAGGTTCTTCAGCTCTTCAAGAGCTCACCAACAGGAAATAATAATCCTCACAGAGTCCCGAGGATTGAATGAGTTAATTCAGCCTAGGATGGGGCCAGCCATATGCTGAGAACTGAAGACGTGTGAGCTATTCTGCTCTCTTGGCGAGGGGATGGGCGCTCGGCCACCTTTCCTAGACATCCTGCTGCTGGGACAGTCAGTGGTCAGGATTGTGTCACCACTTAGAAAGGCTGGGCCCTCAAACAGCGAGCCTGGTGCTTAGCAGGTAGCTACCTCACTGGGGACAAGCCCTGTTACCATTATCCTTATAATTCATAGCACAGTGGAGGGAAAGAGCCAAACTCAGGCCAAAAGCAGTGCATTTTACTTTTGGGTTTCAGTAATCTTTTTATTTCTGTAGTCTTTCGGTACCAGGGATTGAACTTAGGGCCTTGTGCTTACGAGGCAGTAGTGGCACCACTGAGCTATGTCACCTATCCTACTTCAGTTATCTTTTGACTTAACCAAGTTATTTATAATCTCTCAGCTTGCTCAAATTTTCTCATCTTTTAAATATATAGAACAACTTGCACTCAATTCACTTGCTTTGGTGAAGTAAATATGATTAAGTTATGTATATATACCAGATTCACAAGATGAAAGTAATTATTATGCACTGCAAATGTATACTAATACAAAACCAAAAAGACCAAATGATCAAAGTAAGAATATAAGAATAGAAGAAAATATGACTGTGGTTTCTGTATGGAGAATAAAGATACAAGAATAAATGAGCTCATATTTGCTTACTGATTTATAAAATCCTTTATATAGTGGGCATTAACCCTTTATGCCATAAATACTACATTTTTCTATGGATATTTTTGAGATAGAGCTTTGCTATATAGTTTAGGCTGGGCTTGAACTCACTGTGTCACCATGGTTGGCCTTAAACTGGCAGTGGTCCACCTAGCTCAGCCTCTTGAGTTCTGGGACTACAGTTGTGTGCCAGCACACCTGGAGTTCCTATGTATTTTTAAATATTTCACTTGATTAAAGCTTTCCTGGTACTGTCTTGGAGTTTTCAAGATTTAAGTTTGGGCTGACAGTGAGAAGGCATTAATCAGGCAGAAGCAATCAATAAATAGGTGTGTTGTTGAACAATGAAAGGAAATTGATATTCATTAAGGGATGTGTCCATTAAAAATGCAACAGAATGATAAATCAACTTTCTTCCTTATGGGGCTATTTGTGTTCCAATAGTGGATGCTATTAACTTAACATTACTTACTTTGCAGTTCCTTCATATTTGTTCAGTTGTGTTTTGTGGTCTTTCTTGGTGAATTTACATCATTGTATGCTGCTTGAGAAACTGTATTCTGTTGTCACATACAACATCTAGATATGCCTATCAGTTTCATATGATTTTCAAGTAAACTGCATCTTTATAGATTTTCTGCCTGCTTAGTGCATGAGTTGTTGGCCGAGGGTTTGGAGTTCTCCAATTGCAATTATGCATTTACCTTTTTCTCTTCTCAGTTCTCAGTTTTTGCCTTCTGTACTTTGAAATTATAGATCCACGGCACACATGTTTCTTGGGGAATTGGCTCCTATGGCATTACATAATGTCCTTTTTTATTCTTGTAATTTTTCTTGTTCCGAATCTTCCTTGTCTGAAATCAATGTTACTACTTCAGCTTTCATCGATGTTAGTACGATGAACCTTTTAGAGCTTTTTATTTTCCATCTTTGAAGTCTTTTATATTTAAGGTAAGTTTCCTATAGGCAGCATATAGTTGGATCCTTTAAAATTTTTCTTGAAAGCTTCTGTTCTCTTACCATATTGCCATATTTGGGTTAATATCAATCATGTAACTCTTTTGCATCCATTGCTAGGTGCACCTGCTACTGCATTTTTGAGCAGTTTATGAAGTTGCATTGTATCTCATCTTAGAATATCAGTAAAGATTCTTAAGACTTTTTTTTTTTTTTTTGAGACAGGGTCTCACTTTGCAGTTCAGGCTGGCCCTGTGCTCATCCTCAAACTCACATCACAGCAATCCTCCTGCCTCTGCCTCCCAAGTGCTGAGATTATAGGCATGAGCCACCACGCCCAGCACTGTGGTATGTGGTACTGGTTGCTGCTGGGGTGAGTCTCCACGCCCAGTATTGTTATGTGGTTTACCGGAGATCGAACCCAGGCCCTTGCGCTTGCAAGACAGGCACCGGAACCACTGAGCTATATCCCCGGCCCAAGATTCTTAAAACTTTTGGGGGAGTTGTTTTTTGTTTCCTCTCATTACTGGGAATCAAACTCAGGACCTTGAACTTGCCAAGAAGGCACAGTGCCACTGAATTACATCCCTGACCCTTTATTTATTTGTTTTTTAAATCTTTATTGGTACATTATGAATACAGGTCATCATCACATTCAACATTGAGTTTGTACCAGAATATGACATGACTTGATTCTCATTTTTCCCCTTTCTCCCCTGCCTTGCAACCCCCACCCCCTAAATACATAATCTTTGTTTCCTTTTTTCTTTATTATTATCACATTCATTTTCCCCTTGTTATTTACTCCTACACTCTTTTTCCTTTTAAATATTTTCTACTTCACAATATCAACTATACATACAACTCATTTACAACTTAATTTTCTCATACCAGAGAAAAGATATGATATTTACACATCTGTGACCTATTTATTTCGTTTACCTTTGTTTTTTGAGACAGATTTTTGCTATATTGTTCAGACCGGTATTGAGCTTGCAGCAATCCTCCTGGCTCAGCTGCCCAAGTACTGGGATTACAAGCATGTGCCACCTGCTTGACTCTTCTTAAAAACTTTTAAGGTGTTTATTGAAGTTTAGAATGTGTTTAAGAAACCAAACTAAATCCACTTCAAGTAAGGATGCCTGGTTCACGTGTAGAGAGTACCTTATAAACAAGACACCCAATTAATTGACTTCATCCTTTGTGACACTGATGTCATTCACATCACCTTTCCCCATGCCACGTTCACCACATATGCCTTCACTTACAACCCACCAGCTTGAGACCCAGTAGCTGGCAGTAGGTGTAGACTCAAAGTGGGTTCTCAGACTTTCTTCTTCTACTTCTTGATTTTAGGGTCATAAAATTCAGTATGCTTAATTCCTTCTCTCTCTCTCTCTCTCTCTCTCTCTCTCTGAGGCCTCACTATGTAGTTCAGGCCAGCTTTGAACTCACTATGTGTGCCAGGCTGTTCCTGAAGTCATGGCAATCCTCTTGCCTCAGCTTTCTGGATGATGGGGTTACTGATGTGAGCCATCATATCCTATTCCAGTGTCTGGCAGTGTTGTGCTATATGGGTTCAGTTGGAAGCTCCTTTCTTTCATTTATTTCTTACAATCCACATTTCTGTTTTAATCATAATTTATGAGGGGGCCAGGGATATAGCTCAGTGGTTCCAGCACCTGTCTTGCAAGCGCAAGGGCCCAGTTTCGATCCTCGGTAACCACATAACAATACTGGGCTTGGAGACCCACACCCAGCAGCAACCAGTACCACATACCACAGTGCCGGGTGTGGTGGCTCACACCTGTAATCCCAGCACTTGGGAGGCAGAGGCAGGAGGATTGCTGTGATGTGAGTTTAAGGCTGAGCCCAGGGCCAGCCTGAACCACAAAGCGAGACCCTGTCTCAAAAAACCTTTAAAAAAGTCATAATTTATGACCTTTCTGGTCTCTGTTAGTATTATGCTAATGTACGAAATTCTCAAGGGTTCTCCTTTATATTTTAATATAGAAGCACACAAGCCTTTTGCAATGATAACATCTATAGTGGGCTCTGTTTTCATACATGTCTTAATGTAAACTAGTGAGGTTAAAGGACTTTTTAAAATGTTTTATCTTGAAACTTGTAATTAAAGTAGTGGATGCATGTAACAAAACATGCTCTGAAAAGGCAGAAATACCCTCTATCCTCAGTTACAGTCACTTTCCTTTAAAAGCTCTTTTTAAAAGCAAAACAAAACAAAACAAAACCCCAAACCAATGACTTTCTCTTTCCTGAGATTCAAATTGTTTTTCCGAGTTGAATTCTGGGTCTTTTTGTATGTTCAAAGTTCATTTTCCAAGGTCTTATGTATAATAGCTAATAAACTTCTCTGCTGTTATAATCTGCTTGTTGCCAAACTAATTGCTTTGTGGGTCCTCTGTGTAGCCCCTGACATTTTCCCTCAGTTCTGTTGTTACAGATTTATTCATTCCTGTGGCTCACTAATTCCTCTTTCTTGGTTTATTTTCTTGAGAATGTAGCTTACTTTTTTTGGTTTGTTCTTCATGGATAAACATTTAAAGAATGTTAAATTCGTGAGAATGGACTCCCATAGTGTCTTAGGAAAGGGGCCACAGCAAGTGCGTTTTCTGACTGCACATTTGGAATGTGCTCACGTTACCCTTGCACATTTTGCCCTGGATTCAGGATTCCAAGCTGAAGATCATGTCCTCCACCTTGAGAAACACCACTGCGTTGTCTTCTAGGATGTGTATAGGAGTCAACACTCTTAATTAAAAAGTGTTGCTGGTAGAAAACCTTTTGACAGATGAATTTTTCTGCTTTGGGGAGATTGCTTACTTTATAATTTATTTTTCTGGATACTGTTAAGATCTTATCTTGATTCATGGCTTTCTGAAATTTCACATCATTTATTTAACTGCACACCTTTTATATCTATTGTACTGGACACTCAGTAGACCCTTCAATTTGAAGCTGTTTATCTTTTCTCCTCTCTTGGAAATAGTCTTGATTAAAATTTTTTATTCTTTTAGTTATTATTATTATTTACGATGTGCTCAGCTAGGCAGATGTACTTCTCGGGTTGTTCCTTCTGTGACCTTTAAAAAGTATCTCCTATTTTCTATTCTTTTTTGTTTTTGTTATTCTATGAACTAAGATTTTTCTTTTGCTTCATCTTCAGATTCTCACAATAAATTATTTTAGCAATTTGATTTTGTTTCCAACAATTTTTTTTCACCAAAATTTTAACCTGTGATAAAATAAACATAACATAAAATTTACCATCTTAACAGTGTTCTTTCTCATGGAGCTGGGGATTGAACAGAGAAAGCCTTGTGCATGTAGGCCAGGCTGGCTGTCTGCCACCAAACTACACTCCCAGCCCCTCGTCTAACTTTTAAGTGAACAGGTTAGTAATGTTAAGTGCACATGTTGTGCAACAAATACCCGGAGCTCTTCTTGTCTTGCAAAACGGAAACTTTATACTCATTGAGTCAACACTCCTCATGTTCTCTCCGTCCATCCTCTAGGAGCCAGTTACTGCACTTTTAGTTTCTCCTCATTGGACTAATGCGGTATCTTACATGAGTGGGATAGTACAGTCTTTCTGACTGGATTATTTTACTTAATATAATGACTTCAAGGCATATACCTGTTGGGTCTTCTGTCAGATTTGTTGCTTCCTTTTAGTGTACTTGTAATTGACATGTAATAATTGTCTATAGTTATAGGGTGCCCTGTGATATTTCAGTATGAATATGCTGATTAGGTCATGATAATTGGCATCTTTGTCACTTTAAACATTTATGCTTACTGCTTACTATTTGGAATACACAGTTTTTATCAAAAACAGTTATCCTACTGTGGTATAGAGTATCAGAATTTAGTCTTCTTATCTCAACCAGACCCTATATTTGCTAAGCATCCTCTCCAGCTCCTCTGTACCTTTCTGAGGCTCTAGGAGCTATGCTTTTACTCTTTATTTCTTTTAGATTAGCTTTTAGGTTACGCATATGTGACAAGATACTGTCTTTCTGTGTGTGACTTACTGTCAACAAAATGTTTGCTAGTCCTGGCACATTGTTTCAAATATCAGAATTTCATTCTCTGTTTGTCTAAATCAATTACAGTTTTTTTTTAAATTAACACATGCCTGCAGTACATGATTATCACATTCAATGTGGGGAGGTGGGATGTATATAACTTAGCTTAATTTGTTTTTTGAGACATGGTCTTGCTTTGTAGTTCAGTCTGGCCCTGAGCTCACTATGTAGCCCAGGTGGGCCTGGAACTCACAGCCATCCTCCTGCCTCTGCCTCCCGAGTGCTGGGATTACAGGCGTGAGCCCCCATGCCTCGTATTGTTGTATGTGGTTACTAGGCCTTTGTGCTTGGAAGGCAGGTGCTAGAAGCACTGAGCTAAATCCCTCACCCTAGCTTAATTCTTTTACTTCCCTTTCCCATCCTCATTCTTTATGTCTGAATAGTATCTTATTATGTATATCTAGCACTTTTTTGATGAAGGAAGTGCAAGTCAGTGTGAATTCTTGGGGCTTAATCTCCAGAATTATCTTTCTTTCTGAAGCTGAATAATATTCCACGGCATGTGTGGGCCATATCTTGTTTATCCCTCTGTCCACTGGTGTGCATATGGATTCTTTCTTTCTTTTTTTTTCCCTTCTTTTTTTCTTTCTTTCTCTTTCTCTTTCTTTCTTTTTGGCATATACTGCAAGGTGGAACAGCTGAATCTCATGGCAACTATCTTTCTCAATTTCTTTTATCCTTTTGTTTTATGGGTATGTTTTAGTGTCTTCTTCAATCTTTTGAAGTATTTTAAAGTTATCTTCTGTTGCATACCTCTTCTCTGCCTCATCCAGGGTCATTTGTATTACTCACTTCAGGTTTCTTTTCATGTTGCAGACTGTTTTCTTTTCAAATGCCTGAGAATTCTTGGTTTCCCATGATGGTTTCAGAAGGAGACATTAGAAAGGCTGCCTGAGACCTCTGTATGTGGCCAGGATTTATAGAAGGTGAAAGTTTTGGGTGAATGATCAAGGAGTCTGCTAGTGGCTGAGAAAACCTTGAAACTAGAACAATCAGGATTTATTTGGAGACAATCACATCTATGTAGTTGTTGTATATGTCCCTGACCTAGCCTTGACCTTAGAGTATTAACATTTATTAGGCATTGCTACGTGCTTTATAACACCATCTCATGTCATCAGAGCAATGATTCCATAAAGTAGTTATAATTGTCCCTGCTTTGCTGAAGTAGAAATGTAGGGTCAGAGAGTTTAAAAAAGCTCGTAGAGCTAGTTGGAATTTGAACCGAGGAATATGTGACTTTAGAGTTTCCACTTGTAACCAAGACATTATTTGGTCTCTGAAATTTTGAGCTGAGCTTTGTGTGGAGCTTAAGTGGCAGCTTCATTTTGGGTCACCAAGGAATCTAATTGTCTATAACCCATAGTGACGGGTCTGCAGGGAGAGAACTGCTGACTCTGATGGGCAGGATTTAGAGGAAATGCCCAGCACCAGCTCTGCCAGGCTTTAAAGCTGGGAAATGGGGCTGGGGCTGGCATTTCTAGAATTAAAGACCCTGCAACGTCTCTTTTAGAAAGCGTTCTGGCTCTTGGAACGAGGGAGAGTACACTGTGGGAAGAGGCCGCACTGCACACGCTGGGCTCCCCTCCCTCCCCCCAGCTTGGATGGGACGGAGATTGTGGGTCATACTGACCTAGCAGGAACAATGGTCCTGTCATCTTACCCAGGACTTGGGAAGGTCATTCTTTATCCATTCATTCTTTCTTAGCTGGGCACTGTGCCAGAAGCTCAGGGGTAAATAGAAAAAAGCCACAGTCCTAGACACTGAAGAGCTGGCTGTCTGCAACCTGTGGCTAACAGGGGCAGAAATAGCCAGGCCATGAGAAAGACAGTGGAGTGGAGTGTCTAAGCAGCGGGGCCGGGGGTGTAGCTCAGTGACACCCCACCTACCTCACAGTCAGGAGGTCCTGAGTTCAATCCCTGACACCAGAAAAAAAAAATGTTCATGACTAAAACAAGCATGGGAGCCAGCAGACACCGATCTCAATCTCAGCCTTTTTATTGTGTGTGACTTAGTCCATCAGTTTGCATCACCAGCCTTCACTTTCCTCCTTTACAGGACTTTTGTGGGAATCAGATGAAAGATTTCATGGAAATGCTTAGTGCCGCAGCTGGTATATACTTAGTGCTCATTCTGGCATTAGGAGCTGTGTGTGCCATGGGTCGAGTGTGCTGAGAAGTCTGGAGAAGTGAAGACTTTATTCTACCTGGAGGGACGAGGGGATTCAGGGAGGGCTTCACCCAGGACATGGCCGCTGACATCAACTCTTCCTTTCTGAGAAAGGTCCCTGTGTGGTGTTGCCTCCTGAACCAGGACATCAAAGAGTCACATTTCTGACAGTGAATAATGGTCTGCACAAATGAGTCCCCGGGAAGCTACGTTGGCATCTTCCCGGCATGCTGGATTTCTGGGGCTGAATTTCCTCCTCTCTTTTTTATTAGTGCTTTTTGGAGATGTAAGGATGAATAATGAATGAAGGAATCTGTATTCCAACCACCAATGCTCCAGGTTTCTTTGTATGTGTTATCTACTTTAATTTACCCAAGTCCCTCTGGTGGGGATACTATTCTTCCCATTTTATAGCTGGTAAAATAAGGTTCATGAACAGTAAGTTATCACTAAGATCATGCGGATGGCAGACGGTGCCATTGTCAGTCCCTGGCAATCTGGCCCCTGCTTCATACACTCTTCATCTCCCTTCAGCCACGTTTCTCACATGAACTCATCACCCAAGAATTATCATTCAACAGGGGACTATAATCAACTGGAGATTTTAGCCCTAGTCAGAAACACTCCCTGGAATACAGGACTTCAGGGACTTTGAGTTTTGACCTTTCCTGCTGCTCCGTCAGAGTCAGGAGGAGAAATAAAGGGCTCCGTCTCCCCAGATGTGCACAGAGAGTGCTGGAGACGCTGTCAAATCTACTCCAACACGTTCCTCATGCCCACCCCAACACCCTCGTTCCAGGAACATGTGTGGAAATGGCACAGAGCACAGAGCAGTCTCCAGCCCCGGACACAAAAAACAGTCACAAGACAGGAAATCCTGGCGTTAAGACACCCTGTGTGCTAGGACTCCATAAGCCACAATGGTTTCCAGTGTGCAGCTGCCTCCTACCTTCCACCCAGCCCGGAAGTGCAGCCAAGGGAGAAACCGAGCATCTAAGAGGCGCCTCTACTGAGCGCTTGCAGCCCGCTGCCTCCTCCTTGTGGCCATTGGTCCCCAGCTGAGCCTCAGATCCTGGGAACAGTGTAGCTGGACAATTATTCAGAGTGCAGCTCCAGGGAGATGAGGATCCTTTTGCTCAGTATTTTGGAAAGGCCAGAAAAAGGACAAGTTGGAAAACTTGTGTTTCTCTCAGCTCCTCTTCCGGCTGTATTTCTTCTCTTACCTGCAGTGTTGCTCACAAGAAATACATTTTTAGGAAAGATGCTGGCAAAAGGGGGCAAAGCTTTTTAGCACTTAATGTGTTTTAGTAACCTATTGCACATTGTGGTGACTATAGTTAATAATTATGTGCTATTTCAAAGTTTCCAAAAGAATAGGTTTTAAATACCCTCATCCCAAAGAATGTGAGGTTACTCTTACATTAATTAGCTTGATTTGATCATTGTACGATGCACATATTATATATCATAAAATCACACTATACTACCTAAATTTATACAATTACTTATCAATTAAAAATAAAATAAATAACTGTGCTTTGAATAAAAGGTATCCATCATCTATATCTTACTAGTTTCAAATGCACATAATGCACTGCTTCTTTTTTGAGACAGGGTCTCACTACATAGTTTGAGTTGGCCTGGAACTCACTATGTAGGTCAGACTAGCCTCAAACTTTCATGGATTTGCCTGCCTCAGCCTCTTGAGGGCTAGGACCAAAAATGTGCTGCCCCCATACCCAGCTTTCAAATGCATAAGTTATCTTTAAGGAGGGGACTTGCTCTTTAAATCGCAAGCGTTACAGATACTTCCTTTCGCAATAGCAGGTGAACAGGTGGTATGTGTGAGTGTGAGCGTGTGCATCCATGCGTGGGAGGCACTGCGCGTGGGGCCTTTCCTTTGCTGAACTCGCCTCACCCGGTCATGAGCCTGTCCCAGCAGCCTCTCCCCCCTAGCCTGCCACCACCCTGCAGGGATTTGTGTTTTCAATTTCAGGAATTTTCCAAAAGAGGCAGGCGGTACCTGGAGATCCTTCAGGTTGTGCTTTGAGATTGTTTCCTCATCCGAACGCACAGCTGAGCGTCAAGACTGAAAAAGAACAAGTCAGTCCCCCGCTCAAGTCATTCATTCATTAACTTTGTTTTCTTTGAATTCAAACTCAGTGTGCACAGAATCGGGTTGCCATAGTACCTGGATTCTGGCGCGTTTGTCCGTCAGCCCTGACTTACCCATCGTCCATTATTTATTCCAGTTGATAAGAACTGGTAAACCTTAAACAAAGTCAAAGATGCTGACTAACATTTAACCGTATCTCCCCCGCCCCATTCTTCTGCCTCTGGGAGTAATGATTATCCTGATTCCTGTGTTCAGCGCTCCCTTATTTCCAGTCTTAGTCTTGTTACATCTGTTTGCATTGCTAACTATGCATTTTTAATTTCAGGGGTTCTTTGGATTTAAGATGACACAGCGGAAGTTCAGCGGGCTGGGGAGTTCTGCCGCTGCCTCCAGTTCCGGTGTGTGTACCCCACATTGTAATCCACGCTCTCCCCGTACATGCGGGTTGTGCTTGGTTTTCTCTTTTTTGGAAAGAATTTCTGGATTTTTATATATAAATTAACTCCATAAACTACTAAACATAACAATAAAGAGTTCCTGGTTTCCATGCTTTATGGCTAGAAAAATAAATTACTTTATTACCTGTCTAAATAAACGTGACATATACATATTTTCAAACTGTCTCTAACATTTACAGTCTTACAAATAAATATTGCTGTAGTTTTATAGAGAATTTGAAATTAAGAAGCTAATTTCTGGAAACTTTCTACTTTTAAGAACTGAACTTCGTAAAATATACACGTTTTATGAATCTTGTAATTCAAGGAACTTAATTATAATTAAACTGTGGAAATATACAGTCCAATGTTATCCATCAGCCACAATTAAGTGTTAAATATGCATGGAAAGGAATTTTATTATGGTCAGAAAAAGATGTATTTTTTAAGGGGTAAAGGTGACTTTCTTCCCAACAGCCTTTCTATTGTTTCTGTGTATTTTAGAATATATTCTCAATGCAAAGAGAAGCAATACTCAGGTATCTGACTCTGTTTTTTTTTTTTT
>PVIR01035762.1:0-16238 GCA_004026965.1 Petromus typicus | reverse complement strand
GCCCAGTATTGTTATGTGGTTACCGGGGAATCGAACCCGGGTCCTTGCGCTTGCGAGACAGGCGCCGGAACCACTGAGCTAACTCCCCGGCCCTGTACCCAGTTCTTGCTAAGGATCTATGTAATAACCATCGGTGTTTGTCAGGGACCACCATGTAGAAATGGGGTTCTGGGAAGACCTGTGGGTGCCTCACCCTGGAATCAAAAGTACCCAAGACTGCTTCCCTGGGTCATGGCAGGAAGATCCCCAGAACTACGACCTCTCAGGATGCTGCTGAGGACACTGTAGAGGATGTTGTGACTCCTTGAAACAATGCAGTTGACTTAAATGTCCTGCATGGGGGAAAAATAGGTTCCCTCTTAATGTGTTCCCTGTTCTTTGGGTATGTTTCATTTCTCCTTTACAAGCCTACTTTACTACCACCACTGTTTCCATGACACCATCACTACCCCACCCACTTGTTACCCTTGCTAAATAAATACTGGTCAACTGAGTCAGAGGCACTGACCTCCCCTCATACCTTAAAAGTTGTCTTTCTTTTTCTTTATCCTTTGCCATACTCTTCTAGGCAGGCAATTGAGGGTGTGAGCAGCCCCAATTTTCCTTATGGTTTTATTGTACTCCATTTTTACAATGACTATTCAGAGCCTCTAAAATGATTTCAGAACCGGCACTTTGAGGGACACTACACTAAATCAAATGGGTTTATCTCTTCCCCTAATGGTAATATGTAACGGATTATAATTCTACATCACGGGGGAAGCTTTATTAACTTCACTCTTCATGATCAATATCCTCATCTGACATTTATTGATGCAAATGAGTCTTATTCAACTGTTTTCAGGAAATAAAAGAGCCTAACAGAGTTAAAAAGGGAGTGTTAAACAGTGACCTTCGATCACTCAGTCACGGACAGAAGAAAGCACAGTAATTATTTATTCACCTTATTCTTTATGCTAATTATGCTGGCCTCAACCAGAGATACAGGAGAGAGACTGCAGAAGAAAACAAGTTGAATATCCCTTATAGGAAATAACTGGTATCAGAAAACTTTCAGATTTTAAAATATTTGTATCTACAAGGAGTAATCAAAGGATATCCTGATTGTTTAAATGAAAACTTATTACAGTAAAAGATGTCTTGGCAAGAATAGGATAAATGTGTTTGAAGGAAGAGGGAATATTTAAAATATTCTGAGGAGAGATTAAAGGTAATATGTCTTTTACTGTAATGAATTTTAAATTCACTGAATTTGATGGGATTAAGATAGGGTCTTGCTGGGTAGTTCAGGCCAGCCTTTAACTCATGACAATCCCACCTCAGCCTCCCAAATTCTGGGATTATAGGTGTGCGCCACCAGGACTGTGTGTTTTAATCATACCTCATCAATTAACTATTTGCATCAATTCTGGCTAAATAAAAACACTGTGGCTTGTTGTCATCCACCTTACTCATGTAACCTGGCACACTGTGACTTCTGGCTCTTCCTCACAGTAAAAACGTCTGAAGGGAAAACACTTTGCCTCACTTCAGGGCATCAAAACAGCTATGACACTGCGACTCCGGACACAGAGGAGACTGCAGAAGTGCTGCAGAGAGTGTAGGAACTACGGGACAGATGTGCTCCTAACCAGGGGAGAGTACTTCATAGGGGAGCCATGGCAATGTGTCTTTTCCTATATTAAATTATTAAAAATTAAACATTCAGTGAACTTTTTTTAGTACATCTCTTATACTATGAGGTATCTTGGGGATGGGAATCAAGTATCAACATGAAATTCATTTATGCTTCATATACACCTTATACACATAACTGGAAGGTGCTTTTATGCAATATTTTTAGTGTGCTTGTGTTTTGAGAATACATCATATAAAGTTATGTGTGAAAATTTCCAGTTCCAGCATCATGCCAGTGCTCAAAAAGTTTCAGATTCTGCAAGATTTCAGATTTAGTATTTTCACATTGGGGAGGCTCAAAATGTATACCCAACTCTTCACTCCCAATTTTGCTCTCTCATTTAAAGTATATACTTCTTATTTTTATGTGAGACTCAGGTAGACTGAATATGTATTAACTTTGTAGTATATTAATTTTTTAAAATTGCCTTAATAATCTTTATCTTGGTAATTGAGCCTAGCAGAGTTATCACTCTATTTTCTATTTTTATTGTCGATATCTTCAGTACTTATTAATATTTGAATTTCATATGCATCATTCCTAATAAAACATTTTTTACCTTAAAAATATGATTCAGATTTTCTGATTAGCAAAGACAATCTCGTACATTTACAAGAAGAGATGAAGAGATGTCAGCTGTGGACAGTCAATGTCAGCAATGTCTTCCTGACACTGGGACAATTACGATGCCTACATGTCCTTTCAAACTGGGGTGAGTGTTGTGGGCTGGAGGGTTTGAAGGGCAGATGCTCAGCACTGGATCTGCACTGAAAACGACTGAGGTAGCCTGTTAGGAAAGACAGGAAGAGGCCTGGCCAGCACATAAGTTTTTAGCACTGTGTATATTCTGAAGTCTGGGTCCCCCCGCTGGTTTTGATCAGTAGTAAATGCATTTTTTAAAGTACCATGTCAAAAATTTTCATAATAATTCTAGAGTGATATATTTAATTTTCCCAACAAGAACATGCTGCAAGTATTATTCAAATTTTACAAATAAAAAGCCAGCCATGGACCAGGTATGGTGGTGATGCCTGTAATCCTAGCATTATGAGAGGCTAAGGCAGAAGGATTAAAAGTCCAACCCCAGCCTAGGAAACATAGTGAGACCCCCTGGCTTACCCTGCACCACCAAATAACAACATTAACAACACATGCTGGAAGGTAGTTCATTGTGAAAGTCCAAGGTTCGATCCCCAGTACCAGTAAGGAAAGTGAAGAGCCATCACTTGCCCAAGACCACGCAGCTGGTCAGAGTCAGAAATAAGGCACAGACTGTCAGCTTGAAAGCATACTCCCTTTTAACTACCATCTGGGACTAGAGGGTGAAGGCAGAGCAACTCAAGGAGCTCACAGACCAAAGTGCCAAACACCACTCACGTTCAAAAAGGCAGGAAGGCAATGGGGAGCAGATCCAGGGAGGAAGGGGGAAGGTACATCGCAGTCAGGAGGGCTTCCATTACGGCTGGGTTAGGTGAGTTTCCTTACTCAGTGGTAAAATACTTCCCTCCATCCAAATTAACATTGAACCATTAGCTCACAAGAGCTACTATTTAGGACTTAAAGATTCTTCTTATTTCAAAAACTACTTTGACTTTTGGCACTAAAAGAAGGAACTGCAAGTCAGTGATACTTCACAAGACTAAAGAAAAGTCCTTTACAGTCTGTCTATAAATGATTATCTCAAGTATATTCTAATCCTTTAGGAGTGTAATAGCTAAAGCAGGCAGGGATAGCAAATATGTTTATTTCCAACTGAAACTCTAACACACATCCTCAGGCTTGCAGACACCCACTTACTGGGTGTTCCTTTCCTAATTCACACTAACTAAAGACAAAACTAACATGCAGTCTCCTGCACTACCTTTGTCTCTGTCCCCTCTGACACTTCTGGCTTCCCCACCTACTCAGCCCGGTGGTGCATACAACTGTGACAAGTTCCGGGACTCATGAATGATTATACGATGTGAATCACTTTCCAGCAGGTAAGGTTCCTTCTAAATGTACAGTGCTCATCAAGGTCTATGAAAGCTCTGAAATATTGATTTCTGCCTCCTTTATCACATTCCAAGATGTCTTGTTTGAATGCTGTACTGGGAGATGCTGCATTTTACAGAATCCGCTTATCTGTGCATTTATCGTTACTCTTCTCTAGTCCTATAAATCTTATTTTGCAGACTATTTCATATAACTGGTACTTCTGCTATAAAGTTTTCTTATCAATAAGTAATGTATGGAAGTAAAGAAACTTCTGCATTAAGTGTGGACAACTCCCCAATTCAGTATTTCCAGACGAGACCTTCTTCTGAGCTAACCGTACCCATCTAACAGGCTTCTCATTGTCACTTGGATGATCCACATTTGATAAATTTTAAACTTGGACTCAAGCCCTGCCCTGAAGCTCTACCTCCTCTTCTTCCAATATTTATTTTTCACTAAGAAACTTAAATCGGACACTAGGAGTCACCTCTGACCTCTTCCCTCACCTCTGACCTCTCCCCCAGAACACTCAGACACTAGACATCACATGGTATGCCTCCAAAAGACGGTTCTATCTGGGCCTCTCCCTTTGAACCTCATTGGTGGTGCCTGGCTCAAGCCGTACTTCCCTCTTATCAGGACCAGTGCAGTAACCACCACACAGGACTCCCAGGTCCAAGCCTGTAGCACTCTGAGTCTTCTCACTCCAGGCGCCCACACTGCTTTTTTCAGATGTAAGTCTGATGCCATTCTCCTTCCTACAGATTTTTAACTGCTTCTCTTCACACTTTGGATAAAGAAAGAAATTCCTGGCATGACTGCTAGTTCCACAGGATCTTGTCTCTATCTGCTATTCCCTTCACTCTCACTGTCCACATTTTGTAAATAACAAAAGGTGACCTTTAGAAATGTCTTATCCTGGGCAAGGGATTTAGCTCAGTGCTTCCAGCATCGGCCTGGCAAGCACAAGGTCCTGAGTTCGATCCCTTTACTACATACCACAATGCCAGGCATGGTGGCTCACACCATGTCACCTATTCAGGAGACAGAGGCAGGAGGATTGCTGTGAATTTGAGGCTGGCCTGGGCTACATAGTGAGTTCAGGGCAACCGTGAACTACAAAGCAAGACCCTGTCTCACAAAACAAAACAAAACAAAACACTTCTTGTCCTGTTTATTTCTTCACCTCTTAATTTTTGAAATATTTATATTTGTTCCTTGTTTTTATAATACAGATATGCCAGGCATGGTGGTGCATGCCTATAATCTCAGCACTTGGAAGTCTGAGGGAGGAGGATCGCTGAAACTGTGAGGCAAGTCTGGGCTACATAATAAGAGCAAGACCTGCCTTAACTGCATAGTGAGGCCCTATCTCAATAAAAAAAAAAACAAAAAACCCAGAACACAACCTACTCACCCCCCAAAAGTCCCAATAAAACACACACACACACAAATCTACAATAGTGCATGTGTATTATTATGAAATGAGAATGTACGTGTGGGAGGTGAATGCTTAAATGACTTTTCCAAACAGAGACAGACAAAGAGTTTGGTGATAAGCAGTCTTTGCTCTAGCTGCACTGGCCTTCCTTTATCTCCTTTAATATATCACGCTCTGCCCTGCCTCTGGCTTCTAGCAAGGAGACACACAATGGTCACAGTGATTTTGAATCAAAGGTCTTAGGTGTGGTCAGGCACTTCTATTTTTACAGCTCCCCAGGTAATTCCAAAATACAGTCCATATGAAAACCTCTGCAGGTTTTCTGAGTGTGCTAGCATGAGAGAATCTACATCAGGCAAGAGAAGATTTTTATGAATTGGCCTCAAACTACAACTACCAGTTTTTAAGAGAGCAGCCATCAAGTAAACTTTAAGAGAAATCAAACGGTAAGACTACAGAGGATTTTTAATGTTCTAAAATATTTCAAGAACTTCTTTATATGAGCATTTTGGTTATACAGACAAAGTTTCATTGATGGGAAGTATCATACACCAACAGCAATAATCTGAGCACCACAATGATACTGTATATAAATTTGCATTTGAAACTTTGCTGGCCAAACATAAGATATACAGTTTTTATAAGCAATTCATTTAAGCTTCTTACTCATAATTCCAGTTTTTTTAAGTTTTGTCATGGAATAACATGATAGTTATCATGATGACCATCTCTTACTGTGCATACAATGCATGTCACAACACAGAGCTAAGCACTTAACAGACTTTAAGGCTCACACAACAGAGCTGGTGCTACTTCACCCATTTTACAAGTAAGTACACTACAAAAGGGTAAATATCATGCACAGACACCATAACGAATCAAGCCCAAAAGGCCTTTCTGGTAGTAAAGCCAAAGCCTTGAGTTCAGTATATCACATGACCACCATCTATGCTGTCATCTCTCTGCCACATGTGGTTCTCAAACCCAGCGTCTTTGTGAGTCTTAGCAGCGGCGGCCTATTGCAACTAAATGAGCTATTTAACTTGAAGATCAGTATAGTGTTATTTTAACACTTGAGTGAGGAATCATGAACACAAAATACTTGTCATAGTACTTTGTCATTGTTGTCTAAACTATCAACACCCTGCAGGCGTGATGGCACACACCTATAATCCCAGCACTTGGGAGGCTGAGGCAGGAGGATTGCCATGAATGTGAGGCCAGCCTAGGCTACATAGTAAATTCAAGGTCAGCCTGTATTAGTAACAGGACCTTGTCTCAAAAAAAGAAAAAAAAAACTTTATCCTGATCTTTCTGGACAAGCTGAAATAAAAAACAAAATGAAATAATCTTTGGGGGTGGTCAACTAAGGAATTTAATTCTGGAAGAAGTCTGCTTAAAATTCCATAAAGTCTTAAGAGGCACAGGCTGAAATGGTACATTTTCGGCCTCTCTCAGCCTTCTGGAAAAAAAAAAAAAAGAAAGAAAGAAAGAAAGGATTGGAGCAATAAAGCACTCAGATTTATAGCTTAGAGTAAATCACCTTAAAGTCTTGGGTTCAGTCAGTGCCTCAGTGGGACATTTTGGGACCACATCTTCCTTGTGAATGCCCTTTGTGCATTAGTTCCTATACTTCTTCATCTCTATGACCACTGGGTCCCACACTGCTGAAAACAAATAATGCCAAGTTTGTTTTTTACTCATATGCAAAACCATTGCTGGTGGATTATAATTATTCCTTCTATTCAAATCTTTGCATTTGAAGAAGAGAGAAAAAAGACATTCAGCCTAATTTTTTTTAAAGAAATACAAATTCAGTAACTATACTGGCTACCCCTAATCTGTGAGTAAACTATGAAAATTCTGATTTTTCTTTTAATTGCAAAAATTAAGAAGCAATAATATCTTTAGTTATTATTTGATGTGGATGTTTTCATTTCTTTTTGGGAGAAGGGCTCAAAATCTACTATGATATTTCAAGTAAAATTCCATTTCCAAATGATCTATGGATTAAAAATTTATCATTGTGAAATTTTAGTATCATGTAAGGACAATAACATAATGTTAAGTACTAAAAATAAAGATTATAAAATTATGCAATATTAAATTGATTAATTAAATCTGATTACATGTTGGATGCTATTGGTCTGATTCCAGGGCATATATTACACAGATGTAGTTCCAAAACTGAGCTACAGAATAGGAAGAAAATGCTCAAAGGGAAAAAGGAAGCAAAGAAGGGAAGGCAATAAATTGATGGTAAAAACAAAAAGCTTATGTATATGGAGGGTGGAGTTGTAGGGCGGTCAGGGGAATGGGAAGAATGAGAATCAAGATAGACCACATACAGGTACAAACACTCAACAACGAATGTGACCACAATGGACAACTAAAATGCACCAACAAGCTCAATAAAGAGAAACAACTGGGCTGGAGAGAACCAAGAGATCTGTGTATTCAGAGCAAACTAACTAACCGTATCTAAAACTAGACAGTGGGGCAGAAAGAAAGGGTGACTGAGGAGCCAAGTGGGACACTGCTGTCTATCATCATCGAGGCTAGGCTCATTTTCCTGAGCTTTAGCACCACATGAATGCTAAGAACCCTAAAATGCTATTTTTACAGCAGTTGTATTGGCAATTTGATCAATGGCAAATATATCCCTCACTAAAAATACCCACAGTATGCAGACGACTATAGACATGTATGCGATAAATTCAACTCAAGATGAATTCGTAAGACAATACATGGAAATCTAGAGAGATTCAACTTTATCAGACTGAGGAGAAACAGCTAGAAAGAGAGTTACCTTTACTGTATTCATCTACCTTTTTTGGGGGGGGGGTTTGAGACACGGTCTCGCTTTGTAGTTCAGGCTGGCCCTGAGCTCAGCCTCAAACTCACATCACTGCAATCCTCCTGCTTCTGCCTCCCGAGTGCTGGGATTACAGGCGTGAGCCACCACGCCTGGCACTGTGGTATGTGGTACTGGTTGCTGCTGGGCGTGAGTCTCCACACCCAGTATTGTATGTGGTTACTCCGGATCGAACCCGGGCCGTTGCATTTGCAAGACAGGCGCCTGAACCACTGAGCTATATCCCCGGCCCTGTATTAATCTACCTTTAAAGGCAGCAAATAACCTCAGCAGCACCATTAATGTACAATGACTGCACTGTCATTTTTTATATATCAGTGTTTTAGCATTGAAAGAAAAATTTACACAACGACTCTGCATTGTAAATGCAGAGTTTACTGACTATTTACTATGTATCAGGCAGAGCCATCCTAGGCCCTATCTGTGGGGTCTCCTGAGGCTAAACAACGCTGGCTCCATCAAGGCAGCACGTAAACAGCGTAAACCCTCCGGGCCATAGTGATTAAAAGAAAACAAATAGACAAAGACTACCCCCTGTGGGGCTGGTTTGGGGAGGTTGAAAACAAGGAAGTGGGGCTGTATGTAAGGGCTGAAAGCGCTGGCAATAAAGGCTTCTCCACCATTTCGTCTCCTCGTGATGACCCCCGCCCGTGGTTCGATGCCAGATGAGTAGCCCTCGGAACCGGACCAGACACCTATCTACAATCCACCCCCTCGAGGAGTTCATAGTCCAAAGTAGAGGAAGGCTTTAAAGATATAACCACACAGTTTAAATAATACTTATTTACAAAGTGAATTAGGTGCTCTTAGGGAAGTAAAGATGAAGGGACAAATGTGCTGGGCTCTGAGGAATTTGGTCAATGAAGAATAGGGACAAACAAGGTTCTGGGCACAGGGACTGATGGGTCTAGCACAAAAAAGGAAAAGACCAGCTACACAACCTGCCACCTCTGTATAAAAGGAAAATCGAAATCCTTTGCTTAAAACCTAATAATTCCAAGATAGTGCCAGAGCATTAAACCACGTGCGGGGAGCTATGTGACTGCACAAGTCATCCACGGGGCCAGCTCTGAGCAAGAGGGATGCATGTTCAGGGCTGCAGATGAACTGTTGGAGCACAGCCAGAGGTAGAATCAAAAGGGAGGTATGAGAGGTACAGGGCATTAGCGCACGGTGCGGGGTCTCCAAGGACCATCAAAAGAGTGTGCCTACTGCTTGCCCTGCACCACTGCTCCCAAAGAGCTGCTACAGGCTATGTAACTATTCAGCTAGTGCTGACGAACTAGTTAAGCTCCAAGGGGCTTACAAATAGTTCTACAATTTAATGCAGAATCTGCTAAATCCCCCAAGAAGGTTATAAGCACTATTAGTGGAGGATTTAAAGCATTGAAGGTGACCCACTTGGGGTAGGGAACCAGCAAAGTGCCTGAAATCAGCCTCCTCCTTCCTTTAGGGCAGTGATCTGACCCTACCACTGCAGGAAGAGCAAACATATCCAGCACTTTTTATGTGCCACGTACTGTGCTGTACGCTTCACACATGGTAACTGAGTCTGATATCTGCGGGGTAGATGTTCTTGTAACACAGAGGGACAAAGGGTAAATGACTCATCCAAAGTCGTACACCTCATATGACTGAGATTCATGCAAATCCAGGCAGTCTGGGTCCAAATTCCTTGCCTTCAATTATACCCTACCACTTTACAAACTATATGTTTTATTTTGCTTCGTTTTAAAACTTGTATTCTATAATTATGCCTCTTATTTTTTCTTCCATCCTTTGTGATTTTCATCTTTTTATCTACTTAGTTTTTACATATACTGCTTCAAACTGGCTAGGAGATAAAGAACAACAAAAAAATTTGTTTGATTGTTTCAAGGAATTACCATCTACTAGATCTCTAGTTTTAAAGCCATACTTGGCATGGAGCAGCCTAAATTTAGCAGCCTAAATTCAGACATTTAGGCCTGAATTTTGGAAAGATACCAACAGAGACAACCCTGCTTTTCTCTGCTATTGATGACAATTTCAGTCCTTGTATGATGGCCAACTAATGATCCTGCAGCTAAACACAATCTCTACTGGCTCCCTGAAAACCGAGCATTGCTCTGACGGAACTCTGGGAACTCATTCATTATTGGCTTGTAGCATCCCCATGGCCCAATGCCAGACCTGCTTCTTCCAGAACTACTAGGTGCATGGATGTGCTCGTTGATTCAACAAAAGTCTACTGTCCACAAGGCACTCATGTACCATGCAGTACAAAGATAAGTTCAGTAGTACTTACAGTACTGTAACATTTTATTGACACTATAACAGAAATATCAGCTGTAAGCTATCATGGTTTAGAGAAGAGTATTTCCACACATTCATTGAGAAATTGAGGATGAATTTTAAGAAGAAGCTAGCATGTAAGAACTGTCATGTAGAGACACTTTGCTACTGACCTTCAAAACTGTCACAATTTGGGGGGAGTGGAGCAATGTAGATATCAGCTGCCTTCAAGGATTACCAAAAGGCAGGCCACATGACCTGACCACCAGGTAGACGCATCTGTTAGGAGGCAGCCAACAGCCCAGTGTACTTCCTCTCATGACTTATTCTCCAAATGATAAGCTATTTGGCTTGGAAGATCTTAGCAATCTATGCAAAAGACCCTGTACAGTATTTCTAAACAATCCAGTTCAAAAATACTTCTGTCATTTATGCTACTTAGAAAAGCCTCTGGTATTGATTCAAGTGTTAAATAGATTAAATTTACAGCACTTACCTACTAATTAGGGTCTTTCTAATGCCAATCAACTACTCCCAGACTCAGAGCACTAACCCCATCCCATGTTAACATGCTTCAAATATTAATTACAATTAGGTACAAAGAATAGATAAACACACTGTGTAGGCCGAACAACTTCACGGTCAACAACAGCAAAGAGGTATAGAGAGGGGAAGACCTGCCAGATGGATGGAAAAACTCAGAATGGCTTAGTCCTTTCTTCGGTCCACACAGAATGCAGAAAGAACATTCTGAAGGCAAAGGCATGGAGCCAGAAGAATCTGAGCCCGTGAACTGTGCTAAGCCATTAAGTGGTCTGGCACAATGCACCTGCAGAGCAGGCCAGAAGGGGCACACTCAAGCAATACTGTAGACAAGCTGGCCTCCCAGAACCTACTTCTGGTAGTTTTTAGTTCAGTTACCATACTCTCTGAAATAAAGACCAGACACATGGTTTAACAGATGTTTGCATCCATTATGGATATGAGAAGCAATCAGGAACATGAAAGAAGCTAAGAACTAGCAAACATTTTTGGACTGTTTCAGTAACTTACAGGATTTGAATCAGAATATAAGACATTAAACCCTGTTGTAAAAGAAAGCCTTGTTAAAATGATGTTAAGAAGTCACCTGAGGTTCTACAGAGGGGTGTTGTGGCAGGGGCTTTTCCCAGTGTCTGTGAAGCCCTCTAATCCTCAGCACCACCGAAATAAAAATAGAGTACTGACGTATTTCTAAGAATGTTAGGCTAAAAATCGTATATATGACAAACTTGAAAGGAAGATAAAGAAAACAAGAAAGGTATCACTTGAGAACATTTTGGAGCTTATGAAAATAGATTAGGAAATAAGACTTGTTAAGAAAATGACAGTAAACATGGAAAGGAAGCAACTAGTGAAAGAAAGATTTTTAAAGTACGTCTTTCCCAATAGCTTGTTAGACTAGTGGTTCCTCCACCCAAACAATTTTAGAAGAAATCTATACCATTCATTAATAATCACATATGGCTATAATGAGATTTTTCTGCAGTGTGGATTTTTTGGATCCTGTTGGCATGCTATTAGGCAAAATTCTTACACAAATTTGGTATCTACTTCAATATAGCACAAGGCTTAATACCTAGTAGTTATGCTGGCTTGGTAGGTCTCAGAAATTTATGCAAAAGACTTTCTAACCAATCCAATTCAATTCAATTGATTCAGATAAGTATATTTTTTAGTGTTTGCTATTTCAAATGGAATTTATTATTTTGAGTACTAGAATAAAAAGAGACAGGAATGTACCCACATATTTTCCTTGAATATAGGTATTACAGGAGATATGTGATGACACAGAGCTGATAAATGGGAAGACATAGGCATTCCCTTAACACAGGATATTTTTGTCACTCAGACAAGAAAACTGATAACCGATTAAAACAGCAGTTTTACTTGATATGTTTGACAGAGCTAATAATTATATCTACTCTATGGGGTAATGGAATAAAAAATATATATGGAATAAAATGAAACTATTCCAGAATTTTTTATGCTATGCAGTTGGAGTGTTCCCTAAAACAAAATTCTTTCTTTAATCTTGGAATAAACAAACAAATAAAAACACTATAATGCTTAATACTTTAAAAGAAAAATAAAAATTTACCTAACAATAAAAGTATGTTGAAGATAATTTTCTGAAACTTAATTGAAAACATTGAATCATTTTTTATGCGTAAAAACCTATCAAATGAGGATATATTTGAAATTATACTTAGCTATGCCCAGGTAAAGGAAAGGTTGTATACTCCGCTTGCTTGTGGTCTTATATAAGGTCCCCACACTACTCCAACATACACATGAACGATTGCGCTCTAAAGTTTGGGCAGGGTGGTGTGTATATTCCCATTTCTATAGAAACTGTGAGGAGGCAGAGAAAATAAGGTATGTAGAAATGTGTATTTCAACACCCACTTCCCTTCCACCCACCCAGCCTCATTCATTTCCATGGAAACAGAAGCTGAATGCCCTCCCAGCAGCTGAAAGTGAAAGCTCACTCATAGACTGCAGCTGCTTGAATGTCAGCTGAGAGCTGCAAATGACAGTTTATAGCTGCTATTAAAATGTTTAAATGATGTTTTGCCTAATAAATTCCACACTGTAATAATTTCCTAGGGGAAGCTGACTATAGAGCTAGTGAAAGCAAGTACGCTGGAAGGAATGTTTTTGAGGCTTGTCTGTTTTCTGTCTTTTGTAATTCTGATATTATTTATCATTTTATCAAAAGAATGATTTGTAACAGGAAATACAGTGAGATGAAAGTAGACTCATCAAGTTACTCTGATGTTGCAAACTTCCTGCAAACAGTGGAAGTGAAAAAAGTTCTGAGGAGTTAATTAAACTAAGAGCAAATGGAGAACGGGAAATAGGGAAGAGGGATCTCATTTAATATTTAAATACTATTTAATTGGACCTTACTGCAAGAAACTACACGAAAATTGTATGCTACACCCAGAACTGGAATACAGAATCCATTAAGTTTAGCAAGAGATGTCGACTAAGTTTTTGGAGAGAATTCTATAATCATACAGAATTAAATCCAAAACATTTCTTTTCCTGAGTTTGAATACTGATGTAGGACTGTTTCTGTTTAGCTTCTGCGGTTGGAAAGAATGGGTCAGAACTCACTATTGATTTCCTTCTCCAACCCCCCCTACCCAATATATCCAAGAGCTTTTAGCTTGAGGAAATATTCTCATTGATAACAAGAAATCAATCCCATCATATGAACAATGAGAAAGTTAAAAAAAGAAAAAAAAGTTTTTGTTTTACATGTTCATAACTCTTGTCTTGAAAGTATTTTTTACTTGTTATAGAGGTTTTTATCTCAAAATATTCCCTGTAACTTGGCTTCTACTCTTACCTGCCACAGATAGGCAGAAATGCTGTTGATTTCTAATACAATTCAAAATGGTGTCAAGATTATTAGCTAACAGAGTTAAGAGGAGGTATTCTAATAGACCTTTGGAGCCTAATAAATGGATTTCTTTTGGTACTGGAAATTGAACTCAGGACCTTGCACTTGCCAGGCAGGCACAGTGCCACTGAGCAAAATCCTGGTCTTTATTTTTGCCACAATCTCCAAGAATATGAGAATAAACTATGGAGGAGCTCCAACTTATGATACATAGTTCTCACTGTTGACTCAGGCAAATATCTAATTCTGTTTATTTTGAGAAGCACATACTGAAAGATTTATCACCTTGTACCAGATACTGGTAATATACATATTTATGACCAAGATAGATATTCTGTTAAATAACTTTTTTTTTTAAGCACTAGGTACTAAGCCTTAAACCCAGGGCTTGTTCCCTGAGTTACACACCTGGACCTTTTTATTTTCATTAGTGTCTTGCTAAGTTCCTGAGTTGTCCAGACTGGGCTCAAATTTGCAGCTCTTCTGCTTTAGTATCCCAGAATGTTAGATTACAGGCATGTACCATACCAACCTCAGGACTTTTACAAAATTACAAAATGTTACTGTAACATGGCGTTTAAGGGAATTTCACAAAAACGTTAAAATCAGAAGTGATAAATTCATGAGTTTATACAAAATCTATTGTATTAGAATTTTCAAAATTCTAAATTTTCTTTATTTCCTTTTTCAAAGTTAATGATGTCCTAAAATTCATTTTAAGGAACTATTTTTAGGTGAAAATACATTGGGACCAGACAAAACTGAGACGAAGTCCATATTAAGTGATTTATTTTATCTCCTAAGTCTGTAAATGTGAGTTGGTATATATTTATTTATTGCAGTCTGGAAAAAGTGGAAGTACTGTACCTAGGGATTCTCAAAACTACTGAATCATACAAACTCCAAAATTGCAAAGACTCTTTGAATTTGTGAAGCATTACTAGGGATACTGCAGAAAACACGTATCACTCAGTGGCAGAGCACTTGCAAGGCCCCGAGTTTGATTCTCAGCACCATGAAAACAAAAATATCCAAAACAAACCCACAGCCAGTACATGAGAGTAATAATTCAGAGTTATATATTTTGTCAGATGTGATGGTAAAATAAAAACGGTACAACTTCAATAATGATATTGATGATCTTTGTTAGGTTTTAATAAACTGATCTGTAAACCACGAAGAGAAAGCAAAGTTTAATTTTTACAATTTCTTGGTTTTTCCTAGAGGACTGGGCTTTCCACGGGTGACTGGTAGGTGAAATTGGGAGAAAGGGCACTCCTGAGCCAGGAGAAAGACTTTCATTTCTGGGTGGCTCCAAAATCCTATAAATGTCCAAATGCCTAAATAACCAAAGAATCCCTGGAGGGCTTGCTCCCTGCGTCCTCTCTGCTGAGCTTCTGTTTCAGATGAAGACTAAAGATTTGCATTTTCCAGTGTTCTCAGGTGCTGCTCATGCTCTGGCATTGGGGTCCACACCTGGAGAACTTCTCCTGCTCCCTCCCTTTAATAGCTTCGTCTGTCTGTTTCCTGAGAGGGGCTCTTGTTACTCCTTCAGGCTGACCTCAAACTCCTGGATTCAAACCATCTCTCCTGGCAGCCTCCTCAGTAGCCAGGAATCCTGGGACACAGTAAGTTCTTAAGTACTCCTTAGTCATCCAAAATGTGCAAAGTGGTCTAGAAAGGGAAGACTGGGCTGACTCCACGTGTGCACCTAACTTGGGTGATGAGAGCATGCACACAGAGTGACAGCCTGGCATGTGTCTCAGAGCCCAAGCAGAATGAGGAAGACATCAGTGAGTGTCCAATCTGGCATGAGCGGGGGAGGGGCGTGTTTACACATTTTGGGGGTGACAGGAAGAAATGGCAGACTTTGCACATACAGGGTTATCAATAAGTTAAGAATCCAGATTTCTGACTGTGAGAGAAGGCAGTTTTAATACTGAAAACTAGAGAACTAATAGAGAAAACTAACAGACTATGGCATTGGATTAGAAAGGCGGTGACAATGCAGTTATCAGGCGTATGTGGTGAGGAGAAAAACGGATGCACGTACTTGGGAGTAGACATCCCTTCAACGTTATATCCTATTTTATTCAATGTTATGTCTTCTGTCGTCTATTTTAATACTGAATTATCCCACATTTGGTCATTGGGAGCTCCTTCAGGATGGCTTTTGTGTACTTTCAACGTGTTCCCATTATTCTGTTAACATAACTTGGTTTTGGAATGGCAAGATGTTTCAGACTCTAATTATTCCACCTAAATACTGTTATTCCTAGGTCCTCTCAGAATGAGAAAACTGTACTAGAAGAGTATCAATAACTACTTTAAACCTTAAATACAACAAAACCAATTTTTATCCACACTCAGACATGCTGTGAATTAAAAATCAATTTGGTAAGAATTAACCCTAAAGCTTATATAATAAATTGCTCCTTCCTAAGCCTGTGACATAAATGGTCCCACTGTATTTCAATTTCTGTATCATGATCATTTAAGACACAATTTCCCTTATCTCCCTCTCCACATGGAAAATGAAGAG
>PVIR01035761.1:0-16223 GCA_004026965.1 Petromus typicus | reverse complement strand
AAAAAAAAAAAAAAAAAAAAAAAAAAAAAAAAAAAAAAAAAAAAAAAAAAAAAAAAAAAAAAAAAAAAAAAAAAAACAAACAAAAAAAACCCAAAACAAAACAAAACAAAACAAAAGAAGTGCCAGGCCGTTCTGGGCAGGAGCTGACGGCCGGTGAAGCGTGCCAGGCAGAGCCCGGGGACTTGTTTCTAAGCAAATGGGTTGAAAAGAGTTTTCTTTTGTTTTTAAAACAAGCTGGTTGTCTTGCTTTTCTAATGTCTTCTTTCTGCCGGACGTGGTGGCTCAGGCCTGCACTCCCAGCCCTGGGGAGACAGAGGCAGGAGAATTGCTGCCCGTTAGAGGCCAGCTTGAACTGCATAGTGAGTTCAGGGTCAGCCTGAACTACAAAGCGGGACCCCATCTCAAAACAAAATTAAAAATAAATAAATATAATTTTCTAAAAATCAAGGCTGCTAAAATCTGGAAGCTCCGGGGAGAGGAGGCTGGAGGGGAGGGGCGGGGCCGCCCGGAGCGCGCGGGGCGGGGCCGCGGCCGAGCTGGGGTGAGGGCGGCGCTAGGGCCCCGCGGCGCCGGAGGAAGGAAGGACTGGCCGGGCTTCCGGGCGCCGGGCTGCGGAGCCAGGTAGGAGCGCGGGGCGCGGGCTGCACCGACCACTCGGGCGATCTTCGTCCCAAGTTAGAGGCTCGAAAGGCGCGGGGCGCGCTGCCTGCCGGCCCGGCGCTCCCGGAGGCCGAGGCAGGACGGTGGAAGTTGCAGCCCGCGTGGAGCAGCTCAGGACCTTTGAGACCCTGGCGGAGAGGGCCGGGGGTGGAGCCCAGGGGTTCCCTGCCCAGTGCCAAAACAGGAAAGGAAGGAAAACAAACCCGAACGTGTGTGCGGAGCGCACTGAAGCCCAGCGGAGTCAGCAGATCGGCCCGAGGCTGGAAGGGCCGCAGTCGGGGCGGGAGGTGTCGGCGTTTGCAGTAATCGGTCCCCAGGGCGGACTGCTGTGGCTGAAGCCTCCGGCGCTTGTTTGCAGCCGTAGCCCAGCTTTGAGGGCCTCGGTGCCCACTGCAGGAGACCGCGGCCTCTGCGCGGCGTTTCCGCCCCGTGCAGACGCGGTGCCCGGCGGGAGCGGGAGGGAGCCCCGCGGAGCCTCGCTAACCCCGAGCGGCCGGCGCGAGCCCCGTCTGCCCTTCCGAGGAGCCGGAGCGGCTCCCGCAGCCCCACGCCTGGGACTAACAACGCCTCTGACGTCTTCAGATTTGCATGTTACTGCATTAAAAAACAGCAACAACAACAGATAATCATAGAAGTTCTGAATCCACACAGCACAGGTTCAAGTCTGGCTTGATCCCAAGCCAGCATTTTTTTTTTTTTTTTGAGACAGGGTCTCGCTTTGTGGTTCAGGCTGGCCCTGAGCTCAGCCTCCAACTCACATCGCAGCAATCCTCCTGCCTCTGCCTCCCAAATGCTAGGATTACAGGTATGAGCCACCACGCCCGGCACTGTGGCATGTGGTGCTGATTGCTGCTGGGCCTGAGTCTCCACGCCCAGTATTGTTGTATAGGGTTATCAGGGCTGGAACCCCGGCCCTTGCACTTTTGTGAGGCAGGCACCAGAACCGCTGAGCTAGATCCCCGGCCCACCAAGCTAGCATTTTGAGGACAAAACTATGTTACTTAGTTGACTCATTTCTTTATCACAACCGGGGGGTGGGGTGGGGGAGATTCACAGATACTAAGAATTAAACTAGATAGTTCTTAAGGAGAACTGCTTTTTTTCCCCTAGGCTATGCAGGTATATTAGGTAACCAAAGTAATTATTAGGATGGATGAATATTGTTAATATTGGTGGTGATACAGTAGCACGTGAAAATACTGTACAGAAAGAAGGTCAGAAAGATTATCTTCGTGATCATTATTTAAGGGCTCCAGATGCAGAGCATGATAAAGTGAAAACGTGATCCGTTAGGGTAGCATCCAGCCCAGGACAAGGGAGCCCCATATCTCACAATCCGAGGCCACAGGAAAAGGAAGGAGAAAATGAGAGATTCTGCCAGCCACCTATACGCTTAAACGCAAAAGGAAGCAGATGAAATTAGCAGTCGGCAAGTTTGGAGTGCGCCCCTGGCGCCCAGATGTGGGATCAGAGGAGGGGTTCACCCCGAGAAGACGCACAGGCCGGGACCCTCGAAGGCCCCCTGGTCCTGGAGGCCGGGCCTTTCCGCGGCTTGGGGATCCCAGGGCCGCTTTGGTTGCTTGGAAGGGAGTGGGGAGCGGGAGTAACTTCCAGGGCTGGAGATTCCGGGTGGGCTCGGCTTTCCTGGAGGCGCGAGTGTGGACCAGCTGGGCGAGCTGGGCACTGCCAGCCACAGAGGGGGTCAGGTCCCGGAGGGGAAAAGCCCGGGGGACAAGCAGAGGGCGCCAGGGAGCGGCTCCAGCTGGGGAAGATGTTAGCCGATAGGTTACCGTGTAGTTTTACCCCCGAGGCCGGGATTTAGCTCAGTGGTTCCGGCGCCTGTCTTGCAAGCGCAAGGGCTCGGGTTCGATCCCCGGTAACCACATATAATACTGGGCGTGGAGACTCAGTCCAGCAGCAACCAGCACCACATACCACAGTGCTGGGCGTGTTGGCTCACGCCTGTCATCCCAGATCCCAGCACTCGGGAGACAGAGGCAGGAGGATTGCTGTGATGTGAGTTGGAGGCTGAGCTCAGGGCCAGCCTGAACCACAAAGCGAGACCCTGTCTCAAAAAAAACCTGAAAAAAATAAGTTTTATCCTCAGGACTAGAGTCCTGAAGACTATAAAGAGCAAGGACAGCTGTCACCTTGCACAATGGGAGATGGGAAGAGCCGGGCTCCCAGGCGGCCAGCGCGCACTTGCCTCGCGGTTCTCCGCTGTTTTCCATCCGCCCTCGCCCCGCACCTCGCCCTCCGCCCACCCTCACCTGGGACTCGTGGGTGTCTGAGCTCCCGGACACCGCCCGGCCTGTCGCGGGAGCACACCTGACGCTCCCCCGCTCCCCACAGACATCATGACGGCAGTGGGGACCCCGCACTCCTTGGCCGGCCAGACCTACGCCATCCCGCTCATCCAGCCGGACCTGCGGCGGGAGGAAGCCATGCAGCAGGTGGCCGACGCCCTGCTGTACCTGCAGAAGGTCTCGGGAGACATCTTCAGCAGGTGGGTGCTGCGTTCGCCCCCGCTCCCAGCGGGGCACCGCGGAGCAGCGCGACTCCCCCGTGAGGAGGAGCTCGGGGCCTGGGAGCTGTCCTCGCAAGAGCCCACGAGGGCATCGCCCGCTGTCCCGTGGAGCCCAGGGTCTGTGTGCCCCGCGTGACCCCAAGCCTGGCTCTGCTCCTTCGCGGGGTGGGGGCTGCACTTCCGCCTGCAGCCAGCAGATGGCGGCGCAGGTCGCCTCTGGTGAGGAGAGGGAAACGCCAGCCGGGGCATCAAGGAGACCTGCGCGCCTGTCTCACCTGTCCAGGGACAGCAGGGCGGCTGCTGTCCCCGCCCGAGGGTGGAAGGGGCGCGGAGCAGGGCAACCCAGAGCCAGCGCGCCACCTCGGAGCCCGCATCACTACCTGCGCCGCGCGGCCCTGCGCGTCCCGAGCAGGGCTGGGTTAGAGGAGGCGCGGGGTGGGTCCCCGGCCTGGCACCTGCCTGGCCTGGCACCTGCCCGGATTGGCTGAGCCGTTTTCTTCGCAAAGAGGCCGCTCTCGGTGGCCCGTGTGCCCCGGAGGCGGTGCGGACCCACGCGCCACGGCCTGGGCCGTCTGAACTTTGGAGATTGCCAAAAAAAGCTCCGCCTGCCCCCGGAGCCCCGAACTGCGCCCCTCACATGGCGCCTCCTACTGTGAAGTGGGTAGTGGGTCACCTGGGCAGCGACAAGGGCCGGCAGCAGCCTGGGCACTCTCCCGGCAGGATCTCCCAGCGCGTGGAGCTGAGCCGCAGCCAGCTGAGGGTCGTCGGGGAGCGGATCTCCTTGGCCCAGGCCAAGATCGAGAAGATCAAGGGCAGCAAGAAGGCCATCAAGGTACTGCCAGCCCGTGCCCGAGCGCCGCAGTGCCCTGAGCGCCGCAGGCTCTCCAGCCCCTCGGCTGCCGCTGCCCACAGGTCTTCTCCAGCGCCAAGTACCCGGCCCCTGAGCGCCTGCAGGAGTACAGCTCCATCTTTGCCGGAGCGCAGGACCCGGGCCTGCAGCGCCGGCCGCGCCATCGCATCCAGAGCAAGCACCGGCCGCTGGACGAGCGGGCCCTGCAGGTCCGGGCCGCCTGGCCACAGCCCGGGCCGGGGTCCAGGGTGCTGAGGCCCGACTGTGTGGGGTGCGCCGAGCCTGGCGCCCAGCCGCTCAGCCCCCTGCATCCCTGTCCCACCGCAGGAGAAGCTGAAGTACTTCCCCGTGTGTGTGAGCCACAGGCCAGAGCCCGAAGACGAGGCCGAGGAGGGGCTGGGCGGGCTCCCCGCCAACGTCAGCTCCGTCAGCTCGCTGCTGCTGTTCAACACCACCGAGAACCTGTAGGCGAGGGTGCTCTCGCGGGGCGGGGCTCCGGTCCAGCGCTGGGGGGCTCTCACGGGTCACCCCTGTGCCCCAGAGCAGGCTACGCCCCCCCCAGAGCAGGGAGGGGGTCAGGGTGTGGCCGCCTGAGCCCCACCACCCCGCAGGTACAAGAAGTATGTCTTCCTGGACCCCCTGGCCGGGGCTGTCACCAAGACCCACATGATGCTGGGGACAGAGACGGAGGAGAAGCTGTTTGACGCCCCACTGTCCATCAGCAAGCGGGAGCAGCTGGAGCAGCAGGTGCGGGGTGCGGAGGGGCCGGGCTGGGGGCCCCCCCGACATCTCCAGTCCTCACCTCTGCTCCCCTCCCCTGCAGGTTCCTGAGAACTACTTCTATGTGCCAGACCTGGGCCAGGTGCCTGAGATCGACGTGCCATCCTACCTGCCCGACCTGCCTGGCATCGCCGATGACCTCATGTACAGCGCTGACCTGGGCCCAGGCATCGCCCCTTCTGCCCCTGGCACCATTCCAGAACTGCCCGCCTTCCAAACAGAGGTGGCCGAGCCTTTCAAGCCAGGTGAGGGGCTAGGGCAGGAGGTGAGCCCGGGAGCTCCGACTCAGGCCCTCCGCAGACACGCAGCCTCACACCTGTGTTGCAGACCTGGAGGCTGAGGTGCTCACAGCACCGCCCCCGCCACCCCCGCCACCCCCGCCGCCGCCCCCCGCTCCAGCAGTGCTGCCCCCCGAGACTGCAGCCTTGACCAGCCCGGGCCCCCCAGAAGACAGCAGCACCCCTACTTCAGGTAGGCCGGCTGGAGGGCTCTGCCCCATGGAGACCTGGTCTCTGGGCCCCTGCAGGGGCCTCCGTAGGTGTGGCAGTCTACAGGGCAGGTGCCCTCCATCTGCAGGACAGTCCCACGCCCGTGTTTTAACACACACACCAGGTTCCTGCAGAGAACAGGCTGCAGAGCTCTGGGGTGCCAACCTCCTGAGTGCCCGGAGGTCGGGCTGTGCCCCCAGTTCCTAGTGACCCAGCAGAAGAGGTCTAGTACAGAGTGGACACTTGAGAACTTTGGTTTTAATATTGTATCTCCAGAAGGGACACCTGTCACTGTGGGACTCGGCACACCAGTGATGCCCAGGCGCCCTTGGCAGGGTGGCACATAATCAGGGCGGGTGGTGCGGTGCAGAAGGACTCGGCTGCCTTGGTGTGACCCAGGGAGCCCAAGCTTTCCTCCCCCCAGCACCGGTCCAGGGGGCCCCCACGGAGGTGGTGCTCCCCTCCAGCGGCCGGGCCACGCTGCTGGAGTCCATCCGCCAAGCCGGGGGCATCGGCAAGGCCAAGCTGCGCAGCGTGAAGGAGCGCAAGCTGGAGAAGAAGAAACAGAAGGAGCAGGAGCAAGGTGAGGCCTCCCGAGGACGCTCTCCGGGCCGCGGGGCGGTGGGAGGCCCGGGCAGCCTCGCGGGCACCTCGTGAGGGGCTGTGCTGGCCCAGCCCGCTCATGCGCTGACAGTCCTCCCAGCGCCTTCCGAGGACCGGTCAGGCCCGGAAGGACTCCGAGAAGACCCGGGCGGGCGCAGTGCTAAGGCCTGCAGCCTCTTGGGGCCGCATCTCACGTTGGCATGCGCAGGCGAGCGTGGCTCTGGGGACCCTGCAGTGGGGGTCCCTCCCTCCCCGTACCCTCCTCACCGAGCTCCCCTCCCCTGCAGTGAGAGCCACCAGCCAGGGCGGGGACCTGATGTCCGATCTCTTTAACAAGCTGGCCATGAGGCGCAAAGGTAGGAGGGCTGCCCTGCTGCCCCGGGAACTGGCACGCTGCCCGCCAACCCCCTCACCAGCCTTTCCCTCCCAGGCATCTCCGGGAAAGGACCTGGGGCGGCGGCCGGTGAGGGCCCAGGAGGCGCCTTCGCCCGAATGTCAGACTCCATCCCGCCTCTGCCGCCCCCACAGCAGCCCCCGGGAGACGAGGACGAGGACGACTGGGAGTCGTAGGCCGGCCACCGAGCCCCCCCGGCCTGGCAGGCCCAGCAGAGAGGTGGGCGGCTCCAAGTCCGCTGAGCCGCCCCCACCACAGCACTGTCCTCGCTAAAGAGTTCACAGGGGAGACCACTGATGCACCAGAAATAAAGAGGGGCACGAGAGCCGAGCCCGAGCCGGTGCGCTGTGGATCAGGGACGTGGCCTTGCAGGGCAGGCGCGTGCTCGGGAGCCGGGCTGGTCCTGCCCCGTGGGGAAGGCTCGGGGACCGAGGACACTTTTCTCTAGGGGGGGCGGGGAGAGGGGTGCTGGAAGCAGCTTCAGGGAGGGAAGGTGTCCTTCCAGAGCAGGACGGGGGCAGGCAGTGACAGTGACGTGGCCGCCATCAGGGGGGCCCCGCCTTCTCCCGGTGAAACTGTGGGCACAGGAAAGACCATGAGAAACCGCATCTCGGGGCCAGGGCCAGGCCCCGGGACGAGGAGGCAGCCTGACCTTCCGCAGCATGGCAAACGCAGCACCAAAGGTGGCTTTGACCTCCACGCGGTCTCGGATCCAGGTGGGCAGCTTTGCCAGGACGGGCGGCCGGGCGTACCGCTGGTCCAGGAGCACGATGCTGGCAAAGTCCTTCTGGTGCCGGATGGCCCTGCCTGGGGGGCACAGAGGAGGCTCAGCCTGCCCTCCCTCCCCACAGAACACATCGTCTGTGTCCCCCTCAACCCACAGGTGACCACAGGGCAGGAGACCCACTTCCTGTCAACAGCTCCCCGCGGTCCATGCGTCCCCAGCATTACCGGGGGCCGCACATCTGGAGGGCCGGGACAGCCCTGCTCACCTATGGACTGGTTCACAGCCTTCATGCACAGATTCTCCACCAGGGCCTTCCCGGCCGGGACCTGCCCAGGGGCCCCAGGCTGTGAGATAAAGGGAGACGGGTGAGCTGGGGCTCCTGTCACCTCCTGCCGGGTGTCCTTCCTGTCCTGGAAAGCCAGACTCACAGGCCAGGCCAACAGAAGGCGTGGCAGGTGACCTCGGAGAAGCCAAGAGAGCCAGGGCCTGGTTGCCACCCCCCTGAAGGAGTGACCGCCCAGACCTCAGACCACTGGGTGCCCACTCTCCCCGCAGGTCCTGGCCCTCTGGAATCGGGCAGGACTCACCAGGCGCTGGTCCAAGTAGGCCATCTTCTCCTGTAGCTCAGGAGACCTGACGTTGGGGTAGGGCATGCCCACCATGACCACACACCTGGGTGGACACACGAGGTGACAACTGGGCTTGGCCCACCTGGACCCAGCCCGGGCAAATGCAGGGGATCTCAGAGGAGACAGCCTGCCTTGTCCTCTGCTGCGTGGTCCCCCACCCTGGGGACACCCCAGGCGGCTGGGTGTGTGCAGACCTGCTGCCAGCAGACCACAGGCAGAGAACTGGGGTCTCAGCCCCAGGAGGGGAGGAGTCACCTACCGGCCCAGATCGTCGGAGAAGTTGATGCCTTCGCTCATCTTGCCCCCCACCACGGACAGGAGCAGGCCCCCGGTCACTGGGCCTACCATCTGCACACAGCTCTGTGGAGGCCCCGGCCAGGGGCTGAGTCAGGGCCGGGGCGATGCCAGGCCACGTGGTCCCCGCACCCGGCACCACCCCCTCACCTTAATGCACTTGGCATACGCTGCCAGCACCTGCTCCACCTGGCTGGCTCTCCTGGGCTCCTGGAAGATCTGGAGAGAGAGGAGTCTTCAGGAAAGGACTCAGGAAGGAAGGGTCTCACGTCTCCTCCAGGTGGGGCTGCACCCGGGGGACATGACCCTCAGGGAATCCAGCTTTGGGGAGGCCCCTGGTGGGACCCAGAGACCAGAGATGGAAGCAGGCCCAGGAGATGTGGAACCATCCGGGTTCGTGGAGCATGAGGGTCCCAGCAGGAGTTCTGGGGGCAGTGCCACCCGAAGGGGTGCTGGTGAACCGCTCACCTTCTTCCTGATAGCCAGGCGGCCCAGCAAGCAACTCTTGTCCCAGTGGGCAAGGACCTGGCGCTGGTACTCATAGGATGGGAAGAAGCAGACCAGTCCTCCGGGGACCACATTGCAGAGGTTGCAGAGAACACGCCCTGCCTCGTCCATCTAGGAGGTGGACAGCGCCTCATGGAGCAGGTCCTCGGGACACCGCACAGCCCGGCCTCTGAGCCCTGGGCATGGCTGTACCCAGGGCATTCCCTCCTGGCCTGGGAAGTTAGCAGATACCCGGCCTCTCCAGGCAAATGCTCAGTGGTGACTGCCACCTGCATTACATAGGTCCCAATGCCAGCACCCCAGAGAGAAGACACCGCTCGTGTCTGGTCACGGGGTGCCTTACTGTGCCAGCTGGCATCCATGCCGAGGGAGGCACTGGTCCCCAGGCAGGTGGCTGGAGATGTGTCCTAGACCTGCACCCGCCTGGGCCATGGCTGACAGAGCCGAGAACCAAGGAGACAGGCGGCCTCCTGGCCTGCTGCATCCCAAGGGGCACCTGGCAGGGTGAGGGGTGAGGCTGCCGCGCCCTCCCTGAGAAACACCCAGAGATGCCACCCATCCTGTGGCCGTGAACGGGCACCTCGTGCCACTTTCCCCCACGGCAGGCCGGCCCAGGGCCCCTAGCTGCGCCGGTCTCACCCACCATGGCAGGCAGCTCTCTCTTCTGGTAGGTGAACTCCAGCTGCTGGCCGGTGGGCCCGCTGCAGAGGACGAGGGGCAGGATGTTGTGGGGTGGGATCACGTGACCTGGAGCGGAGGGGCAGAGGGCTGGAAGCTTCCACTGGCAGGGACCACGGAGGGTTCCCGGCCCCCTCGCAGACTGGAGAAGGTTCGTAACCCACACTCAGGGCCTTCGGCTACAACACAGGCTGATGGATGCTGCAGACCGCAGGTCGCAGGGGCAGAGTTGGTGACTAGCCGCCCCGTGGGGACCACACCTAGCAACTGGCAGAGCCCAATAAGGGAGGTCAAAAGCGAGGTCTGTCCTGGCCGGCCCCACCCAGCATGGCTGCTCACCACAGGAAAACTCCACCACGCGCTCTGCGTCCACCCCGGCGCAGGTCAGCAGCTGGTCCCGGAAGTCAGACACCTGCAGGGCACAGCTGAGGAGTGGCGAGCACAGGATGGGGGTAGAGGCCTCCAGCCTGGAAGTCTGGGCTGCGTGGCAGCCAGGGCACTGGCCAGAGGCCAGGAAAGGCTGAGGTGAGTTCTCAAAAGGAAGACAAGGGCTCATGACACCTGGCCCGGGCAGCCTCCTTGGACGGCCGTGGGACAGCGCAAGACAAGCGTGGACACGGCACCAGGGCTCCAGCCTGGCCTCCGGCTGACGTCACCACAGGCGGTCAGCTCCCCTGGGCCCTGCTGCACCCCCCAGGCGTCACCGAGCTGACAGCAAACACCCTGAGGCTTCACAGACGCTGCCGGGGGCTCCTAGGGAGGGGACTGTGCGGTACTTAGCAAACCAGGTGCAGCTTCGCTTTCTCGAAGCTGGCCATCCCACGTCTGGGAGTGCCGTGAAAAGAGAGTTCAGAGTCAGCCCCAGTGCGGACCAGGCAGAGGGCTCGGGAAGCTGCGTCAGCGAGGGCGCGCGCAGGGCGGGGCAGCGCACCACTGGGGCTGCTCTGGGGCTGCCCCCGCCAACGCCCAGGGGAGCAACCAGAACCTTCCACGCAAACAGAAGGAAACACTAGGCACGTATTTGCTTATTTTAGTAATAAATAAATAAAAATAAAAAGTCTCTAGCCAAACACCCGCTACCTGACCAAAACACGGAACGATGTAGTGGCAGCTGCAGTTGGGGACAAGCTGCGAGGGACACAAACGAGATCCCCGTGTTTCTGTAGAGCTTTAGCTTTTGCATAGCACGGATGGTTACATGGTGTAAAGACATAATTAAAAAGGAAAAAAACAAACCACAGAAGTTCCTAGAGAACTCTTAGACTAACAAGGGAGACACACAGAGAAAACCGTGATCTCAGATGGCTTTGAACCTCGTGAGGGTGGACGATGAGGGCGAAGACAACGATCTTCGCCAGCAGATTGCGGCTACAAGTGCGGGTGCAACGCTGCAACTACTGTACACACACCGCAGGGCTGAGGAAATAGTTACGTTGCTCTGATAAAAAACAAGATGTTCGCCCCGCAGCCAAATACCGCGTTTTTGTGCTATTAGACCACCATCCTCTGCCTGCACCGACAGACATAAGTACGAGGTCAGAGGGAACTGATTCTCAGAAACATCCAGACTTTCGGAAACGCATTTCTTAGGTTCCCTACAAACACCCGTACACACAGGGGAGCCTGCGGGTCGCCCTGGCACCCAGAGTCCCACATGCTGCCCACCATGGAGACGTCCTTGGGCCCGTCCACAGGGTGATGGCAGCAGGCAGCAGAGGCTGAGGACGCGGCACGGACTCCACGCCTGTCTCAGGGAGTGTCCGTCAGGAGACAGTTCTGTGCTGTTCACAAGAGGGAGAAACTAGGAGTAGCCTGAGCGCTCAGACAGCAGAGGAAAGAGGAAATGTACCACGTCCACGGAAACGGGAAGAGCGAGGTGGCAGCGGAAGAGTAGAGTGACCCCCGCTGACGGTGTTGCTTCCGTGTGCCAAAGTGAGCAGTGACAGCAGCACACACAACTCCATCTTCATTTCCAGAAAACCCACACCTCTCAGACCCAGTCACACAAAGGCCGCAGCGATGCTGTCTACCTGCTTTATCTGGGGATAAAACCATTGCCTACCTTCCCCTCCTTTCCTCCTCCCTGACTCCTACAGGGAAACCTAGGAAATCCGTGTTGCAATACTCCGAAGGCTGACACCCGTGCGGCGGGGCAGGAGGGAGCTGGCAGGGCGGCAGAGGGTCTGGGACCCAGAGCGCTTCCCCATCAGCCCAGCAGGCCCAGGCTGTGGGCACCAAAGCAGTGCCGCCTAGTGGACACTGCTGGGCCTGCAGTGCCAACACAGGGCCACTGTCTGTCGGCTGCGCCTCCCCAGCCATCCCACACCGGGCCAGGTCCTTACGGGCTGCATGGTGCCGCCTGCGATGACCAGGGCCCGGCACTCCTGCACCACCTGGGCAAAGTGCACGGCTGGATTCAGGAGCATGAATCTGAGGCTGCTCTGACCGAGGTTGCCTAGGAGGGGGACAGACACAGGGCGGGTCGGCCTGAGCCGAGAGGGGCAGACACAGGGCGGGTCAGCCTGTGCCCAGGGCTCCCCGCAGGACACACACGGGCGGACAGGAGTCAAGCCCATAGCGGACAGTGCTGCCGGCTGCCTCCACATCGGCAGAGCCCAGCGCGGAGGGCTGGGGCCAGGTGACATGGCTGGCAGGCGCCTCCCCACCTTACAGCCCCCTCCCGCACCTCCTCCGGCTCAGCCAGGTGGGATGTGCTGGGGGCGGTACCTTGGCGGCTCAGGAGGACCCTGCCATCGGTGTTGGCGGTGGTGAGGGCTGCCAGGAAGCCTTCGATGTGCATCAGCGGGGACGCGGCCCGCGGGGACCCAGCCTCAGCCTCCTCCAGGGGAGCAGCAGGCGCTGTGCAAGTGGAGGGCAGAGGACGGAGGACGGGCCTGAGGTCCCGCCCGGCACCGCCCACACACATGGCCCCTCACCCGTCTGGACTCACCCTCGGTCATGCCAGGCTGCAGGCTCTGTAGGAAGCGCTGGAGGCCTGCCAGTCTGGACTGCTCCCGGGGCGGCGCCCGGACAGCGCCGTAGCGTTCTGTGAAGCCACAGAGCTGGTCAGGGGGAGAGAAAGCGACGGTGTGATGTGGGGACCCCGGATGGCTGCGGCCCACGCCCTCCCCCACCAGGAGCACAGACGGCCGGGTCCCGAGGCAGGAGACGGTGGTGCCAGGGCCGGCGAGGGCCGTACCTTCCTGCTGACCTTGCTCTTCTCCAAGTACCGCTGCACCTGCAATAGTGGCCCGGATGTGCGGAGGCAGCGGCCACGGCCCGGCCCTCACGAGGCAGTGCCCTGCCTGCCACACCTGGGCCAGGCTCCCCAGTACCCCCCACCCCTGTTGCCGCCTCAGCCCCGCCACACTGGTGGCCTCCACACACTCTGTCCTTCTCTCCCCCTTCTTCCCAGGGCCAGCGGCTGAACTGGACCTTCAGCCCCTCAGGCCCTTTCCCGAAGGACAGCAAACGGCCTGGGCTCATTGCGGGGCACAGCGCAGTTTTGTCAGTGCGGACCCCAAGCACAGCCCGGGCCGATCTCAGCTCCGAGTGCTGTGACAAAGGCACAGACTCTGCAGAACCACAGCCGCGGCAAAGATCTCACACGAGCCTGTCCTTCCCAAGGTCAAGTAAAAGGGGAACGGGACAGAAGCAGGCGACCAGGGCGAAGTCACAGGTCGGGGAGGGGCGCATTGGGATAACTGCAGGGCTGGGATAGCATGAGGCCCAGGAACCGCGAGCACATAGGACTCAAGGAGAAAGGCGCCACAACAGCGACTGGGGCAGGAAAGCTGTCTGCAGGAAAAGGCGGCAGGAAGGGCAACCGCAGGGCCCGGCTCCGGTGCCGCCCGCCCCTCAGTGCGTGCCCCCCCCCGCCCCCGCCGCCCTCCCCGGGTCCTCCCTGAGCCTCGGATTCCTCCGCTCTCCGACGACAGTAGGTCCTGGTGGGTCACAGACCCTGTTGCCACCCAGAACACAGGACGTGCCTTGTCCAGAGGCAGCTAAGGCTACAGTCACCGGACAGGACTCAAGGGCAGTGGCTGCACATACAGGGGACAGAGCGGATGTGCAGGATGACAGCGGGCCAGGGTCTGAGGCTGCGATTGAGACTGGAGGGCTCCGCTGTGCCCACCAGGCCCAAGAAAGACCCCAGCCACGTGGCCAGCGGTCACCCTTCCTGTGGGGACACGGCGGGTAAGGGCCGGGTAATTTCCTCGATGTGTCTTGGGTCCTCAGCCCTCAGCCTGCCTGACGACGGGGGACTCTGCTTTTCAGTCCCGTGGTCACAGCAGCACTGTCTGCAGCTGCCCCTTGGAAGGAAGTGCAGTGCGGTGACCCACGCGGCGCCTACCTTGAACAGGTTCAGGTTGTCCGACTGGCTCTGGAAGAGGAAGTCATTGATGGTCTTGAGCTCCGTCCCTGGGGCACACAGGAGGAGAACCGTGGGGGCCTGGCCCGGAGCCGGCCTGCGGTGCCCACGCTGCAGCCCAGGCCGCTCCTCACCTGTCTGCGAGAGGCTCTGTGAGTCGGGGTTCTGCCTGACGTTCCCTGGAGAGCGCGGAGCAGGTCAGGGCGGGAGGCGCCCGCCGCGGTCCTGCTTCTCATCAGCCCCATCTCAGCGCCCCACCGGCTGGCTCCTCGCTCAGTGACACCAGGAGAAACCCCCGCGGGCGGGAGACGGGAGGTCAGGCAGCCTCCCAGACCCCCGCCTTCCTTCCTTTCACACCAGCTGACAGGGGCTGCCTGGGGCCCGCGATGCGGTCCTTCCACCAACCCCACTGGCTCCCGGCATTGAAAGGCACCGGGCCAAGGGTCCGCTGACACCCACAGAGGATCTCGGGGTCCCCACTGGCATCCAAGGAAAAGTTGGGGTGCTGGGGAGGAGCCTGCCTACCTCCTAGCACAGCCACGAACTTCTCCAGCAAATACAGGATCTGCTTGATGTACATGAGGTTCTTGGCCTTCAGGCGCTTCCTGAGGAGAAACTCACAGACCCTGAGAGGGGCTCCCCCGGCACCCCTCCCCACCGCCCGGCCACCGGTCTCTCTGCTGCCCCTCAGGCTCGGCTCAAACGGTAACACACCCAGAGAGGAGGCCAGCCAGCCCCACAGAGGCACGAGTCCCATCCCGAGCGGCCGAGGCCGGGGGCGCAGCCACGATGGACCAGGACATGGACAGCAAGGTGACCCTGTGCGTCCTGCCAGGGACAGAGACCCAGTGCGAGCTCTGGGGCCAACGGGGCTTTGCTCCCAGCACAGGGCGAGGCCCACCTGTACCGCTCCATGTACTGCAGCAACTGGGAATAGGCCTGGCAGAGCTGTGGGCAGAGCACAGACAACGGCCTGACGTCAGGCCTGGCTCTGGACGGGCAGCCAGGCAGAGCTGACCTGTGCCCAGGACTCACAGGAGCACTCACGGCCATGGGGATCCAGGAACTGGGACCTCATAACGCCGGGTTTGCGGCCCTTGGGCTGAGAGGTCAGGACATCCTGCTCAGTGTGCAGCCGTGTCCGGCCTGCGCAAAGCAAGAGGCTGAAAAGCCCCAAGCAGGCCGACCCACCTGAGACCCGCTGACCTCCGTGCTGTGGATGCCGGTGATGGTGTCGATCAGGTTGTGTGCCTCATCGATGATGACAACCTGGCCCTGCAGCCGGATGCCCACCGCCTGGCGGGTGGCTGCATGCAGCAACATCGGGTAAGGCAGCACCACCAGCTGGAGGGGAGAGGTGGCTGCTGGAGTGGTGGCCGGGCTGGGCCGCAGGGAGCCTGCCCGTCTGTCCCAGGCCTGCCGTGAGTGGCCCGGAACATAAGACTTGGGAGAGAGCTGCACCTGTGTAGACCTGCACCTGTGCAATGGCCCGACCAGAACAGGCGCGGCAGGCCTGGGGTCTTGGGGGGACAGGATGAGAAGCGCAGGGACCCTGCTGCGGAGCCTGGCCTGAGGCCCGGGAAGGACTGACAACCTGCTCTCCTGGGACAGCTGCTTCTCAGCTACGTGGCTTCGGGACAGCTATCTAACCTCAGAGACTCGGTTTGCTCATCCACCACGTGTCTGGATAAACTGCCTCAAATGAGGGCTGAGGTGCGGAGGGAGGAAGAAAGACAAAAGCACTCTGTCAATTTCGAGGTGCGTGTCGCTATGTGGATTTTCCGGGACAGACATGGTGGTGCACGCCTGCCATCCCAGCACTCTGGGGGAACAAGACAGGAGGATGCCCGGTCCCACCAGCCTGGGAAGAGACCCCATCTCAAGATTAAAAAAAAAAAAATTGGGGCCGGGGAGTTAGCTCAGTGGTTCCGGTGCCTGTCTTGCAAGCGCAAGGACCCGGGTTCGATTACCCGGTAACCACATACCATACTGGGTGTGGAGACTCACCCCAGCAGCAACCAGTACCACATACCACAGTGCCGGGCGTGGTGGCTCATGCCTGTAATCCCAGCACTCGGGAGGCAGAGGCAGGAGGATTGTGATGTGAGTTGGAGGCTGAGCTCAAGGCCAGCCTGAACCACAAAGCGAGACACTGTCTCAAAAAACCAAAAAATAAAAAAAAAAATTTTAAAGGGGTGTATTCAGAGTGGGAATGCAGCTCGGGGCAAAGGCCCTGGGTTCAATTCTTAGTACTGCAAAAAGAAAAAGAAAAAATTTCCAGTTAAAATCCTGATAAGTAATGAAAAATACTGAGACACTCCAAGACTTGAGCACCGGGCTCTGCAGTGGCACCGTGTCCCGCTCACAGCGACAGAACGACTCCATCACTTCACCTCCCACCTGCGTGTCGCGCGCAGACCGTGGCTATGGGACGGGTGTGAAGGCAAGGGCGGGCCAAAGCTGACGGAAAACTTCCGGGCCCCGGGAAGTCGCCTATCCAACAGCCACTACACCTTTTCCTGATTTACACTCACTTCTCCACTAGTGATTTCCTATTTCCAAAAGTGGCTCCTACCTAGGAAACAGCAAGGAAATATTTCCACCCTGCCCGCCCGATGTGAAGGTCCCTCTGGTCTCTTCGCAGTGCGGGGGACCCGAGGCTTTGCACACACTGGGCGAACGTGCCCCTGGGCTGGAGCCTGACTACCACTTCT
>PVIR01035760.1:0-16225 GCA_004026965.1 Petromus typicus | reverse complement strand
ACAATACTGGGTGTGGAGACTCACCCCAGCGGCAACCAGTACCACATACCAGTGCCGGGCGTGGTGGCTCACGCCTGTAATCCCAGCACTCGGGAGGCAGAGGCAGGAGGATTGCTGTGACGTGAGTTTGAGGCTGAGCTCAGGGCCAGCCTGAACCACAAAGTGAGACCCTGTCTCAAAAAAAAAACCTTAAAAAAAATTTAAAAAAAGAAAAAAAAAAAGGTCAGCCTGAACTACACAGTAAGACCTTGTCTCATAACCAAAAACCAAGGTTGGGGATTTAGCTCAGTGGTTCCAGTGCCTCTTTGCACATTGAAGGTCGTAAGTTTGATTCCTGGTACCAAAATAAAAAAAATTTTTAAAAGGGGCCAGGGAAGGACTCGATGGTTCTATGCCTGCCTGACAGAGCCAAGGTCCTGAGTTTGATCCCTGGTAACCCAAAAAACAAAACAAAGATCCCAAGAATGAAAGAGAGGAAGGAAAGAGATGGAAATGATGAGAGGAAGGAAGGAAAAGTAAAAAGAAGACCAAAAAAACAGCTGTTTTGATTAAAATCAGACTATGGGTCTAATATTATCTCCAGGTACTGACAAATTCTAAAATTAAATGATTTAGTGACAAAAGTTCCTCTTTTTCCTCCCTGAGCTGGCTTGGTTTTTTGAGACAGGGTCTCGCTTTGTAGTTTGGGCTGGCCCTAAACTCACTATGTAGCCCAAGCAAGCCTCAAATTCAAGGAAATCCTCCTGCCTCTGCCTCCCAAGTGTTGGGATTACAGGGATGAGCCACCACACCTGGCACTGTGGTATGTGGTACTGACTGCTGGTGGGCGTGAGTCTCCACACTCCGCATTGTTGTATGTGGGCACTGGGGATCAAACTTGGGACCTTGTGCTTGCAAGGCAGACCTGGAACCACTGAGCTAAATCCCCAGCCCCAAGCTGGCTTTTTAAAGTTGCCTCTTTGTCTCAAATTAAGTGATTCCAATTTATCAAACATAAGTCTTGGTCTAGAGGTGCATCTTAGTGATAGACCACTTATCTAGCATGTACAAGGCCCTAGGTTTAATCCTAAACTCTGAGGAGAGAAAAGAGAGGTGCACAAATTGAGCATAGTAGTACATTCATGCAATATTCTGGGAGGCACAGGCAGCAGGATCTAAAGTTTAAGCCTAGCCTGGGGAACTTAGTGACTTACCAAGACTGTTTTAAAAAAAAAAAAAGGCTGGAGGGCCGGGGAGTTAGCTCGGTGGTTCCAGCACCTGTCTTGCAAGCGCAAGGACCCAGGTTCGATCCCCGGTAATCACATACCATACTGGGCATGGAGACTCACGCCCAGCAGCAACCAGTAACACATACCACAGTGCTGGGCGGGGTGGCTCACACTTGTAATCCCAGCACTCGCAGAGGCAGGAAGATTGCTGTGATGTGAGTTTGAGGCTGAGCTCAGGGCCAGCCTGAACCACAAAGCGAGAGCCTGTCTCAAAAAACCTAAAAAAAAAAAGGCCGGAGATGTAGCTCAGTGCAAACGGCCTGGGTTCAGTCCCCAGTACTGCCAAAACAAAAGCAAAATACCTTTAAAGAAACCACAAATAGGGGGCCGAGGATTTAGCTCAGTGGTTCCGGTGCCTGTCTTGCAAGCGCAAGCACCCAGGTTCGATCCCCGGTAACCACATAACACACTGGGCGTGGAGACTCACCCCAGCAGCAATCAGTACTACATAGCACAGTGCCGGGTGTGGTGGCTCACGCCTGTTATCCCAGCACTTGGGAGGCAGAGATAGGAGGATTGCTGTGATGTGAGTTTGAGGCTCAGGGCCAGCCTGAACTACAAAGCGAGACCCTGTCTCAAAAAAACCTAAAAAAAAAGAAACCACAAATGGCTCAGTGTGGTGGTACATGCTTGTAATCACAGCATTCAAGAGGCTGAGGCAGGAGGACTGCCTAAAGACAGCCTAAGCTCATGTAGTGAGCTCAAAGACAGTCTGAACTGCATAGTACAACCTTGTCTCAACCAATCAACCAAAACCCAAAAAACTAGCCATAAACCACTAAAAAGTAAAATCTGCCTAAACAGTTACGGTTTACAGATCTGGATTTATAGTAGGTCAAATAATGCATCATAATGAGATATACATGTAAATATCGATTTATGTCAATGTATGTTTGTGTATATGTGTGTAGGCATACACATCCATTACTGGGGACTGAACTCAGGGTCTTCACTGAGTTTTAGTTTTGGGTTTTTTTTGAAACAGGGTCTTGCTTTGTAGTTCAGGATGGCCCTAAACTATGTGTAGTACAAGCCAGCCTCAGACTCAGAGCAATCCTCCTGCCTCTGCCTCCCGCATGTTGAGATTATAGGCATGAGCCACCATACCCAGCATTGTGGTATGTAGTACCAGGGATCGAACTCCGGACTTTGTGCTTGCCAGGCAGAGCTGGAACCACTGAGCTAAATCCTCAGTCCCCTGTACTGTTTTATCATTAGCCTTTCTATATTTAAAAATAGGCTTTTGCTAAGATGTCCAGGCTGGACTGGAACTTCTGATCCTCCTGTCTCAGCCACTCAGAATGCTGGGAGTACTGTGTGTGTATGTGCCACATCTGGTTATGCATGTTTTTGTTTTATTCCAGAATGCTAAGACTAGAAGATAGAATCTCCTTATCTTCTAGTCTCATAATAATCAGAAAAATCCATCTCTTCTGACAAAAAAACCAGGTATAAGAAAGGTTCAGGCTGGGTGGTTCCGGCACCTGATTCACAAGTGCAAGGTCCAGAGTTCAATGCTTGCTACAAAAAAAAAAAAAATCACAAAATAAAGAAAGGTGAGCTATGCCACTATACCTATCTGTGTGGACAGCACGAGTAAGGATATACTGTCAATGAGTCCCACCACAACATAAATCAAGGAGAGCAGAAGCATTATGATAAAAGGAAAGAGCCATGGATTTGGTTGCAAGGTGCTGAGGCAGAGCCAGGTGATATGTCATTATTTCTACCTGCAATTAAATAATCAGTCTTTTTTTTTTCTGAGATAGGACTTTGTTAAATTACCCAGGAGGGCACTTAACTTGAGATCCTTTTACTTGAGCCTTGGGATTACCTGATTATAGTCGAGTTATTACTCCCAAATTCAATCTGTTTTAACATCATTTATTTCCATTTATCAAACAATGGATATTTGTCAATAACGATATTTAAGGTCCCTCTAACGCTACAATTCTATGCTGTTAAACACAATTTCTTTTCAAGCATATAAGAAAAAGTCTTAAAGGTATTATTTAGGGCATGTATTATAAATTTCAAGAGATCTTTTCCAGTAATAAATGTATGTGGCTCAAGACCAATATATAAACCAAACCAAAACTTACTGAAATCATAAACTAGTTTTTGACTCAAATCTTTATTTTTGAAGATTTTACTTCATAGCAGGAAGATCAATTCAACTACTTTTGTGCATTAAAGCCCTCAGTCAAGGTAGATATCAAAAAAATAATTCTCAGCTGGATATGATGGCACATGTCTGTAATCCCAGCACTTAAGACGGTAAGAAGGAAGATAGGAGTTTGAGGGCAGCATTGGCTAGACAGATTGCTCAAGGCAAGCATGGAGTCCATAGTGAAACCTTTTTAAAAGAATCTCTTTAGGGCTGAGATTTAGCTCAGGTAGTACTGTGCCTACCTTAGAAGCAAAAGGGCCCAAGTTTGATCCCTGGTACCACAAAAAAAAAAAAAAAAAATCTCTTTAAAACCAAGTAGTCTAGAAGGCTGAGGCAGAAGGATTGCAAGTTTGACCTGGGGAACTTAGTGACTTAAGAACACCCCTGTCTCAATAAAAAACAAACAAACAAATAAATAAATAAACGTGGCCAGGCATGGTGGCTCACACCTATAATTCCAGCACTCAGAAGGCAGAGGCAGGAGGACTGCTGTGAGTTCGAGGCTGGCCTGGGCTACGCAGTGAGTTCAGGGCCATCCTGAACTACAAAGTGAAAAACTGTCTCAAAAAAGAAAGGGATGTGCATAGTGGTACATGGTTCAAGCCACTCTGGACAATTCTGCAACTTAGCAAGAGACATCCTGTCTCAAAATAAAAAAATACAAAGGAGTTCCAGGGATGATGTAGCTCAGTGTAAAGGCCTTTGATTCAATCCCCAGTACTACAATAAAGGAGGAGAAAATAAAAGACAAAGATCTGGAGAGATAATTCACTATAAAGGCCCCATGTTCATTCCCCAATAGCACTATCTATCTATGTCTTTGAGAAAGGATTCGCTAATAGAAACAAAATTAATATGGTTAACTGTCCAGTCCTAGGTGTTAGGTGCTTGTTCTACAATGCTACTTTCACATTCTAACTTAATGCTAAGTAGGCCTGCAATAACTGTCAAACACCCCATTTATTGCATGCATAGCACCATTTAGTTGTTATCATCAAAACCTATACATTAAATTTCTAATAAAAGCAGAGATTTTTGTTTCTGTTTTCTGAAACAAAGTCTCACAGTGCAGACAAGGCTGGCCTTAAACTCACTGTGTAGCTCAGGCTGACCTCAAATTTGCAGTGATCCTTCCCACCTTAGCCTCCAGAGTGCTAGATTATAGGTGTGTGCCTCCACACTTTGCCAGACACTTCATTCATTTTAGTTTTTTGAAATGGGGTCTTGCTTTGTAGTTCAGAGTAGCTCTGAATTCACTATGTAGCCCAAGCCAGCCACAAACTTTGGCAATATTCCTGCCTTTGCTTCCCAAGTGCTGGGATTACAGGCATGCGCCACTATGCCTGGCACTGTGATATGTGGTAGTGATAGAACTTGGGACCTTGTGCTTGCCAGGCAGACACCAGAACCAGAGCTCAATCTGCTAAATCCCCTGCCCAACTAGACACTTTTAAAACACATGATTTCAAAACACCCAAACTGTGGGAATGGTGGCACATGCCTGTAACCCCAGTACTGAGGAAGCTGAGGCAGAAGGATCACCTGGTTTGAGGGCAGCCTGGGCTAAAAAGAGAGTACAAAGCCAGTCTGAACTACATAATGAGACCTGTTTCAAAACAAAACCAAAAATAACAAACTTTAAAAACATATTTTTTTTCAGTCAAATCTAGCAAATTCTTTTAAACCTCCTGTGTATCTAGTAGCTCACAAACTAAAAGAAAAACCCAAGAGGGTTGGGGATATAGTTTAGCAGCACCACACCTTCTTGGCAAGTGCAAGTTCATGAGTTCAAATACTGGTACAGTACCAAACCGGTAAACATTCAAAACCAGTTCACATAAATTCAGATTCATTCTGTGGATTAACACTGTTTAACCACAGGACAGTTTCTACTTGTCACTATAGTATCTTGTCCCTGAGAGAAAACATCAATACTTTGACCTCTTCTCTGGTATTTTCTGAGCATGTAACTTCAACCTGTGCCTATGAAAGTCAGCTGCTTACATTCTAGTCATTATACTAGTAGGTTGTGAAAGGTGATATCATGAAACTTTTGTCGTGGTTTTAGGCTAAATTACTAGCTCTGCCTAACTTGGAGGAGGGAGTAGAAAAAAGAGGTGAGAGGCTAAGCTTTGGGTGCTAGAGAGAAGAGTACAGGAATAAACACAATGCCTGCTCAGAAGGATATGGGCCACCAACTAGCGATAAAAGTCAAAAATTAATTTCTTAGAAAAAACTAGCTTCTTGTCTATAAATTAAATAACAAAAACCAAGTAAATCTGGTGCTTCTTGGAATGAACACTTTTAGATATGGGGTCCAGATCTCTCCATATCTGTATTACACTTCACTGTTTCCTCCTGATTTTTTTTCTGTAGTGCTGAGGCTGAAACCCATCATCACACTCAATCCCTAGCACACTCCCTCCCACTCTGATTCCTGACAAACACAATTAATACTAAAGAACTTTATATCCTCTAAAGTAAAACATTTGCTTTCATTTAAGTACTTTGCTAGAGGTCACTTATTCTCAAATCTGTGTGAATCCACCTTCCTTTAGACAATGACAAACAGAAAGCAAAGAAAGATTAGAATATAGATGAGTCAAAGTATTTTAGATTAATTTCTATAAATTCAGATGGTAGTATTAAAGTAGTTAAAATGTTTAGTAGATCAATCAGAACATTCCGTTATACAATTTTAAGTTTACTTATCGCAAAATAGGTTTTCTATAAAGAAGAGAAAACCAACATTAAATGCCAAAAACCGTACTTAATGGTTTGACATTTACAACATCAAAATGCTGGTGCTTTATTCAGCATTCCTATAAAGCTCTAAGAGGTCTGAAAGGGAGACCCTGGAACAGATCTCTTCTTTCTACATTTTACACATTATGTACCTCCAAAGCCAAGGCTGTCTTGTCGTAGGCATTAGGGACTCGCTTCTGGATAACCCTGGCATAAATGGGCCCATTCTGGAGGTTAGGGAGCGGAGTGTTGACGCTGGGTTGGGCATAGGGCCCAGGCTCCGGCCCACCCAGTGGCTGTGGGTGGGAACCCTCCTGGTTACCTCCAATCAGGGCCGATACTGAGGCGGAGGAAGGTCTATACTTCTCCACGTAAGGGACTGGAATCATCCCCCTCTTGCCTTCGCTGTCCTCTGCATTCCACCACTGCTCTTCAGGTTTATCCCGGATTCTCAGGATGTCTCCTTTCTTAAAGGGAAGATCTTCTTCATCATTCCCATTAAAGTCAAAGAGGGCTCGTACATACTCTGCCTCCTCCTGCCTGAGAATCACTCCACTACCCTGCCTGGATCTGGAAACTGGTTCTATCAATGTTGTAGTGTCCAAATAGTGAATTTTGTAGAATTCCAGTAAAGCAGGCAAAGAATCAAACTCTTGATCTCCTATTCGGAGCCTGGAGGGGTTCACTCCTAGAAAAAACAGAGTAAAGTGTTATATAAAGATATGCTATACTGGAAATGAAATGCAGATTTTAAGCATTTTTCCATACATGTGCAGTCAGCCTTTAATCTTGAAAAAAAATCTCCCCTTCTCTTCATAGGAAACCATCATCACACTCTGAAAATGAAACATCACTGGGAAGAAAGATGTCCATCAACCCTGGCCACAGAGGGAAAGAGAGGACATGACAAACCTGGCCTACTGGGCACGTTCCCACACTAGTTCAAAACAGGACGACACACAAATTTTTCATTCTCCCACTATGCGTTGTTGCTACTCCACTTAGGGTAGCACCAGATTCAGTTTTATTGCAATCTTCTTTTCAATCTCAGGAAAGTCAGCAAGCTCTCCTGTTTCGTAGATCCCAGCATCTGTTCCAGGAAGAGGTGGGGGAAGCAGGGTGTCCACAATGAACTCTTACAACCATAAGTGTACAATTCTAAAATGAATAATTCTAAAGAAAAAATACTTTAAGACTGTTTTTGAAAAAAATCTTAAGATTGTTGACTGATAGCTAAAAAAGTAGGCAGAAAAACTAATGAACTGAAAAAGAGAAACTAAGAACCTAGCCAGTGCCAGGCTTGGTAATATACCTGTAATGCTAGATTTTAAGGAAGCTGAACTATATAAGACTGTTTTAAAAAGAAGAGGTTAACTGTTTAAAAATAAATTCATGGCTGGGTATAGTGGTACATACTTATAATCCCAGCACACCGGAGGCTGAGGCAGGAGGATTGCCATGAGTTCAATGAGTTCAAGCCCAATCTGAGCTATGCAGCAAGACCCTGTCTCAAAAATAAACAAGTAGAGGCCGGGGAGTTAGCTCAGTGGTTCTGGCGCCTGTCTTGCAAGTGCAAGGATCCAGGTTCGATCCTTGGCAACCACATAACATAATGAGCGTGGAGACTCACGCCCAGCAGCAATCAGTAACACATATCACAGTGCCGGGCATGGTGGCTCACGCCTGTAATCCCAGCACTTGGGAGGCAGAGGCAGGAGGATTGTTGTGATGTGAGTTTGAAGCTGAGCTCAGGGCCAGCCTGAACTACAAAGCAAGACCCTGTCTCAAAAAACCTAAAAAAAAAAAAAATAATAATAATAAATAAATAAACAAGTAATTTCTGAAGCAGGATATGGGAGTGCATGCAGCTCGAAATTCCACAGTTTGGGAGACTAAGGCAGGAGGATCATCAAAGTTTCAATGCCAGCCTGGACTGCACAGTGGGTTCACAGGCAACCTGACCTACACACTGAGGCCTTGTCTCAAAAAAAAAAAAGACCCCTATGTTCCCTCTTACATGTGGCTGCCCTCACACTCTAGGGTTCACTTCTTTTCCTACTTGTACTTGGCCCAAACTTGCCTGCAAAGCCCATTTATTCTTCTTCTTTTAATAAAATTTTGCTACTGTTAAAAAAACTTAATTTCTGGAGCCCAGGGATTTAGGTCAGTGGTTCTGGCACCTGCATTGCAAGCACAAGGTCCCAAATTTGATCCCCAATAACCACATACCACAGTGCCAGGTGTGGAGACTCACACCTGTAATCCCAGTACTCAGGAGGCCAGCCTGGGCTAAAAAGTGAGTTGAACAGGAGGCAGAGACAGGAGGATTATTGTGAGTTTGAGGCTTGCCTGGGCTACAGAGTGAGTTCCAGGCCAGCCTGAACTACAAAGTGAGACCCTGTCTCAAACAAACAAACAAACAAACAAATAAGTATCAATTTTAAACCAGGTGTGTTCATGCACACCTGTAATCCCAGCACTTGGGAGGCTGAGGCAGGAGGATCACTGTAAGTTTCAAGGCAGCCTAGCTACACAGTAAGTTCAGGACCAGCCTAAACTATGTAAAGGTTCTATCTCAAAAAATAAAATCAATTGTAAGGTCTTCATTTAAAACATGAAAACCAGACCACCATTCCCTGTGAGGCAAACAGGTGATGAAAGCACTCAGAGTGAGATGTTAAGACAAGAATACACGTTTGAGGGCAGATGAGTATACACAGAAAAACCTGTCTCAAAAAGGAAAGAAAGAGACAGACAGAGGAAGAAAAGAAAAAAGAGAGAGAGTGAGAGCAAGAGAAACAGAAAGACAGACAGACCCAAACAACAAAATGAAACAAAATAGGTCAGAGAAAAAAAGGTAAATCAGGATGGATGCTTGGGAAAATAAAAGGTTAAAATATTCAGCCTCTGATAATATAGTGAAGACCTAAGAAAAAGGACACATTAGACTACTTAAAATTCACTAAAAGCCACCTGCAGTGTATACATCTATGATCTCAGCACGGAAGAGGCTGATGTAGGAGCACTATCACAAGTTCAAGGGCAGCCTGGGCTACATACTGAGTTCAAGATCAGCCTTAAGTACATGTAAGACCCTGTATCAAACAACAAGAAAAAAATTTCATCAGGTTATGAATGTGTGTAGGCTTAGGATAATAAATGAATATACATCACTTCAAATAATAAACCTTCTAAATCAGGTGTTAATGAATGGCAAGGTGGCACACTAACTCAACCTATAATCTTAACTGCTTAAGAAGGCAAAACAAGATAAAATATCCAGAGCCAGGGATTTAGCTCGGTGATTCCAGCATCTGCCTGGCAGGTCCTGAGTTCAATTCCTGATCCCTGGGCCCCATATTACAATGCAGGGTGTGTGGTGGCTCACGCTGGGGAAAGCAGAATCAGGAGGATTGCTATGAGTTCAAGGCTAGCCTGGGCTACAAAGTGAGTTCAGGGCCAGTCTGCACTACAAAGCGAGACTCTGTCTCAAAAAAAAAAAAAGATTAAATATCCAGCTGGCATAATGGCACATACCTGTAATCCCAGCATTCAGAGGCTGAGGCAGAAGGGTCATGTGAGCTCAAGGCCAGCCTTGGCTATGCCATGAGTTCGAGGCCAACCTGAACTGCATAGTGAAAGCCTATGTCAAAAAGCAAAAACAAAAACAAAAGATTAAATGTCCAAAGTCAATGTGGGAAATTTAGGAAGATCCTGCCTCAGAATAAAATAAAAAAATAAATGACTAAGGATGTAGTTTGGTGGTAAAATGTTCCTAGGTTTATTTCCCAGTATCATGTAAAAACAAAAATCCACACATACAAAGTTTATAATGAGTAATACTGTCAAGTCAAGAATCATTACATTTTTTTTACCTTTTGGCTTACTAATAAAGTAATAAATAGCTCCACAGAAAAAAATCTAGGTTTTGGGCCAGGGATTTAGCTCAGTGGCTCCGGTGCCTATCTTGCAGGCACAAGGTCCTGGGTTCTATCCTGGTAACCACATACAATGATGCTGGGCATGGTGACTCACACCCACAAGCATATCACAGTGCTGGGCATGGTGATTCACGCCTGTAATCCCAGCACTTGGGAGCCTGAGTTCAGGACCAATCTGAACTACAAAGCAAGACCCTGTCTCAAAAACAAAACAAAACAACAACAACAAAAAACCCCAAACAAAATAAAACCTCCAGCATTTTGCTAATTGTAGTGGTGCACACTTGTAATCCTAATTCTTGGGAGGCCCAGGAAGGCAGGAGGATTGCCATGAGTTCAAGACCAGCCTGGGATACACAGTAAATTCAAGCCAGCTTGAAATATAGACTTTGTCACAAAACAAACAAAAAACCCAGCATTTAAAAAAAATCAGCAATAAGGAGAAATTTATTACTTTTGAAATTTCAACTTTAATCATTTGCTGTTTTCATGTTTATTGACTATAGCTGAGTTTTTAATTTTTATTATTACACATTTGTAGTACATAATAATGACATTCTTTGTGAGAACTGTTATTTCTTTGAAACAAGTACTTTGAAAATTACTTGCATGTTCCTTTTGGAGGGAAATGAATATAGGGGTACTAGTGATTGAAGCCAGGGGTACTCTACTACGAATCAAATCCTCAGTTATTTTGAGGCAAGGTTTCACTACATAGACCAATGGGGCCCTAACTTACGATCCTTCTGCCTCTGTCTCTGAAGTGGTTGGGATTTCAAGCATGTGCCATAATTGTTTTGCTCAAGTCTTTGTTTGGGGGAACTGTCAACGGCCATTCCTATTGACTCTCCCTGCAAAATGACACCCAGTTAAAGGCTACAGTGAAAGAGCCCTCTCTAATGAGGTCAAAACACAATTTAAGGTTGCATGTTTTCTCTTGGTGCTGGGGTCTCCGGCACCAAGCTACATCCCAAGCCCTTTTAAACTGACCCTCTTAATTCAACCTCTGAGTACTATGATTACAGGTGTGAGTTACCATGCTCAGGTATGCATACCTTATATTGCAAAAAGTCCCATCAGGAGAGCTCATAGCTATAAACTAAATAAAACAGTAGCTCAAACTCAGAACTGCTGCCTAGCTCTTCAATTTAACACCCTGCGACAGCAGAGCCAGGATTGTCCTTCTAGGGAAAACACTGTTCAGGCACTATAAAATATAACCGAACTTCAAGAGATGTAGCTCAGTGGCATTGTGCCTACCTGGCAAGCACAAGCTCCTGAGTTCAATTCCTGGTATGGGGGGGTGGGGGTGGGAAAATGGACTCAAGCGCTCTAAGTACAGAACATGAGATATGATTTTGATTATGACCATACTAAAGCACGACAAGCCATATTTCGAGTTTCTGAGTTGGGGATTTAGCTCTGCGATGCCACACCTACATAGCAAGCACAAGGTCCTGAGTTCAATACATATATTCTAATTTTCTCTCTCCTATTGAGGTGGCATTCTATTCAAGTCTCATGACCAAAAGATGCGTGGCTACCTCAGCCTCCACCAGGTTAATTCAGAATGACCTTTCAGGCCAGCAGACCAAATTTTAAGGAAAGGGTAAATGTAAGCATTGAGATCTGCTTAGGTAATGGATGCTCCATAGCAGAGTGGTAGAGTTGGCCTCACACTAGCAGAGCACCATGACTTAGCAAATGGTTCTCATATGCTGGAGATGGTGGTGCACGCCTATAATCCCAGCTACTGAGGAGAATGGAACAGAATAATCATAAATTTGAGGTCTATTGGGCATGGTGGCACGTCTATAATCCTAGCTACTATAAAGTCTGAGGCAAGATTACAAATTGGAGGTCAGCCTGTACAATTTAGCAAGGCCCTGTTTTAAAAAGGGTAACTAGGGGCTGGAGGTTTAGCTCAGTGGTTCTAGCTCTCTGCTTAACAAATACAATCTCCCAAATTCCACACCCTGTAACCATATTCCACAATGCTGGGCGTGGTGGCTCATGCCTGTAATTCTAGCACTCAGGCGGCAGAGGAAGGAGGATTGCTGTGAGTTTGAGGCTGGCCTGAGCTACACAGTGAGCTCGGGACCAGCCTGAACCACAAAGTGAGACCCTATCTCAAAAAATTTTTTAAAAAAGGTAGGGAGATTGGATTGGGGTAGTTGATTCAGTGGCAAGGAGCTTTCCTACACAAAGCTCAAGGTTAAATCTCGAGTATTGACCTACCAAAAAAAAAAAGCCAGCCTAGGCAATTTAGCAAGATCCTGTCTCCAAAATTAAAAAGGCATAGAGGCACACACTTGTCATATGAACTGTCAGGAGGATCACAAGTTCAAGCCAGCCCCGACAAGTTCTGTGGATGTAGCTCAGCATAAAGGCATAGGTTCAATCCTCAGCACCACAGAAAATAAAATAATAAACAGCTAGGATATATTTCAGTGGTAGAGCCTTTGTCCAGCATGCAGGATGGCCTTGGTTCAATCCCTAATTGGGGGGTGTGGGATTTTTCTGATCACCAGGAAAATAACTCCAGGGTAACATACTTAACTACAGGTCAAGGTACAATAGCAAGAATGGTTTTTACTAGTTGTCCTCGTGGGACAGTGGCTGACAGACAATAAATTGCTCAGAGCTGGGTGTGGTGGCACATGCCTATAATCCCAGCATTCCAGAGGCTAAAGGAAGGGAATGCCATGAGTTCAAAGCCTGCCTGGGCTAAAACCAAGACCTTGTCTCAAAAAAAAATACCCTATAGGGCGATGGGGATTTAGCTCAGTGGATCCAGCACCTGTCTTGCAAGCACAAGGACCTGGTTTCAATCCCCGGTAACCATATAATATACTGGACGTGGAGACTCACGCCCAGCAGCAACCAGTACCACATACCACAGTGCCGGGCGTGGTGGCTCACGCCTGTAATCCCAGCACTTGGGAGGCAGAGGCAGGAGGATTGCTGTGATGTGAGTTTGAGGCTGAGCTCAGGGCCACTCTAAACTACAAAGTGAGACCTTGTCTCAAAAAAAAACACCAAACAAACAAAATTTCTTTTGTTCTGGTGATTCTCCCAAGGGTAAAGAGCTGAAACTACATATGCATATCACCATAATCAGTGTTATATATTTACAATTCTTAATAAATATAACCCTAAAGTGAGGGAAAAAATGCTAAGTGAAAATCTGTTCCCAGCTTTGAAAAGCTCACAACTTAGTAGGATACCAAGGTGCTCAGTGTGTTCGTGAACAAGAAGCAAAGCATTATGTGTTAGGAAGACATTCCCCCACCTGGCTTATATCAATGGATGTATTTCTACAAAATCTAACAGCAGTAACAACAAACTGTATTCTGAGATACAACAAAAGAGCAGCTCTAACCATCCCTTAACATGTCCAAGGCATTTGTTCACTCTGAGAAGGAAAGCTACCACTCTCGGTCATCCAGTGTCATGGTTCCTCCATTACTGTAATAGCCCAAGTGAAATATGTTCCTCTTAAGGAAGATAAGTAGATGATAGGACTACTAAAGCAACCAAGTTTTTGGCAAGATCAATACAAGAAAAACTGGCAGATTATCTAGCACAAAAGCCAAGAAGTGGCTTCAATTATTTTATTCTAATGGTGCATGGTGTGACTAGGCAATGGGGATGCAGTTTAACATTACAAATAGAAGCAAAACACCAAGGAAAAACTTTGATATACTTTACTTATAAATTATTTCTTCTATGCTATTGACACAACGATAATTCCACAAAGGAGTATCTGGTTTTGTGTACAGCTGGGCAGTCATATATGGAGTAATCAAGTTTCAATGATCCAAACTTCAGAAAGAAGAATATATAAGATCCAGATAAGCTCAAACCTCACCACAGTTATGTGTTCCAGCTCTTTTTCCCGCCTTCATCTCCTCCTAACCACAAAAAGCCAAAGACAGGAAATAAAGGGGCGGGAAAGGAAGGAGACACAGTCAGTGAGTCTAGAGGACAGAACCAACAACAGAATTCTCAGAGTGATCTGGGTCTTCGAAACCCAGGTTGAATTTTAAATATGCAGTTAAGAATCAATACATTCCAAAATCAAACTCAATGTAAGCAGTTGGTCATTTCTTTTCCTTTTCTTGGTTGAGACAGGGATTCATTATGTAGTTTAGGCTGGCCAGCAACTAACTGGATATTCTTTTGGTTTCCCTGTACCTGCCTAACCATTACATGTAAGCATCTCAGTTCTTAAGACTACAACAGCTTTCAGAATGTCACCCCCTAAAGACCACCAGTAGGGAAGTTAGGCTAAAACAGGCCAGCAACTTCTGGCAAAGTACCACGTTAGCTGGGTCTTCACCAGGCTTTCTAAAGCTCACACTAATTTCTTTGTCTTTTTTCTTTTTTGCACCACTGAGAACTAAACCTAGGATCTTTGCATTGAGCTTCATTCCCATACTTCTTTATTTTTTTGAAATAGGGTTTTGCTATGTTGCCCAGGCAGAGCGTGCCATCCTTCTGTCGCAGCCTCCCAACGTGCTGAAAGTATAGGAATGTGCCACCACATCCAGGTACACAGCAGTTCTGTTTCCTTTCATTTTCTTCATTCCCAGTCTGTTTTAAAAGGTTGTGCCAGGAATGGAGGCTCATGCCTGTAATCCTAGCACTTGGGAGGCAGAAGCAGGAGGATTGCTGTGAGTTCGAGGCTGGCCTGGTCTATATAGTGAGTTCAGGGCCATCCTTAATTACAAAGTGAGACCCTGTCTCAAAAAAAAAAAAAAAAAAAAAAAAAAAAAAAAGCAGCTTAATTCTCCCTTCCAATCCTTCAGAAAATTTTAATTCATCTTATAGTCACATAGGTTTGAAAAATCCAGCTCCCTCTTGAAAGATCATGGAGCAGTTAGTTCTGCAATGAAGCAATACTTTATGGGTATAAAACCTCTGAGTAACTCACTCAAGAACTCCAGACCATTGGATGTATCCGGGTACTGTGATTATCACTAAGACATGGAAGCCTGGCTGTGAACTACAAAGATGAGAATCAGAAGCTGAAGGTAATACAGGGGAGTGGATAATCAGCAGCCCCACACTAAAGTGGTTTGGTGCAGCACTATCTTTAAATCAAACAATTACCACCTCATTCCCGTTTCCGTCTCCTGCATGAGGCAAGCATTTATGTTGCCTTCAGTCACTAGGGCAAGAGGCAGGAAGGTTTCCTGTGACAGTTAACAGCAAGCACCATCCTATTTTCATTTCCTAGCTCCAAAGTCTTTTCACACCTCTTCATTCACCTACCTCCAATCATCCAGCACTATTCCTGAAATGTGCTATGTCACCAGTGCTTACCAATCGGCACTCTGCTCACCAGTGAATGTCTCAAAGCTAAGAACAGTTTCCCATTTTGCTTCAACTACCTCCACGCCTCAGTTATGCTTCTCAGGTTAACACATGTATCTTAAGTACCTATTCTATGTTGGCCATATTCTTATTTAGTATACTTAAACTTTTTTATCACAATCAACCTACCTAGATCAGCACTGTTACCTTCTCTCAGTGAGAAAAATGAAACAGACACAAGTTAATTTGCCCAGTTACATGAGCAATAAATGGCAGGTAAAGAGTCAAAATCAGGTTCCAGAGTTCAAGCTTGTAATGATGAGTAGTGACAACATATTCAATTTTATAGGCTATACTGATCAAGGTCTAATAGTTCCTCATTGTTTTAAGAGAAAGAAACTGGTAGTTCAACTGCCAAAAATCTGTCCAAGCCAGGAATCCCAGCAGGAGGATCACCGAAAGTTTGAGACCAGCCCAGGCTACATAGTGAGTTCTAAGTCAGCCTGAACTGCAGAGTGAGACCTGCTTAAAAAAAAAAAAAAAAAAAAAAGCCTGCCTCAAGGGGTTCATCTTACCAGTAGACTCGTCCAAATTCTTTGATATGGCCCTGGAGCACAGTCAGAATGCTCCCAGGCTATGGCAGCAGAGGAAGACTGAAGGAGCTGAAGATTTAACAAAAGTTAAAATATTTCACTGGAAAACACTGAGAACCACTGGCCTATTCTATTTCTAAAAATTATACCTAGGGCTCAGCATGATAGCTTATTTTTGTAAGTACTCTG
>PVIR01035759.1:0-16228 GCA_004026965.1 Petromus typicus | reverse complement strand
GACAGGAAGCTGGAACTGCACGGACACCATGTGGCAATCCTGCAGCTGTTGCTCTTGTCAAGACAGACTCAGAACTTAATTCATTTTTGATGCAGCCCCAGCTACTGGCAGGAGGATCCATAGTTCCTTGGGGCAGTGGGTGCAGCTTCCTTACTAGACCAGCACCAATCCTCTGTCTTCTGTCTGGAACCAATTTATGTGTTGAAAACAGCAGCTGCTGCTGTCCATTGTGACTGTTGCTGCACACCACTAGCCTGTTTCTCCACAGAAGCCTGTGTGCTGTCAGAAGTCACCAGTCATCCTAAGTTTCAGCAATCCCTACCCCTTTCCCTGAAAGTTCCAGCTCAGGGAAAAAGCTTTGTCCTTTTCCTTAAAGTTTTTCTCTTCACTCTCTGTAGAGACTTCACTTCTTGTTTCAGATCCTTTCTGGGGACCAACTTCTTTCCTTTATTTTTTTTTCTCAAGCTGCTATATTATGATTGGGAATGGTAAATGGCAAAGAGATTCTTTCTTTGCTTCTTGACACTCCACCATCTTCCAGGAAGTCTCTGAAAGTGCATTTTAAAAAGCCTCAAGATTTAGGCTTAAACAAAAGCAAGTATTTATAAAAATAATTGGGGAATGTTTTAATTTAATTTTTATTTATTGCATTTAATATCTTTAGCAAAGTAAGAATTTTTTTTTTTTTTTTTTGAGACAGGGTCTCGCTTTGTAGTTCAGCCTCCAACTCACATCACAGCAATCCTCCTGCTTCTGCTTCCAGAGTGCTGGGATTACAGGTGTGAGCCACCATGCCTGGCACTGCCGTATGTGGTACTGATTGCTGCTGGGTGTGAGTCTCCACACCCAGTATGGTACGTGGTTACTGGGGGATCGAACCCAGGCCCTTGAGCTTGCAAGACAGGCGCCGGAACCACTGAGCTAAATACCTGGCTCAGCAAAGTAAGAATTTTTTTTTTTTAGGTTTTTTTGAGACAGGGTCTCGCTTTGTGGTTCAGGCTGGCCCTGGCTCAGCCTCAAACTCACATCACAGCAATCCTCCTGCCTCTGCCTCCCAAGTGCTGGGATTACAGGCGTGAGCCACCACGGCCAGCACTGTGGTATGTGGTACTGGTTGCTGCTGGGCGTGAGTCTCCACACCCAGTATGGTATGTGGTCACCGGGAATCGAACCCAGGCCCTTGCGCTTGCAAGACAGGCGCCGGAACCACTGAGCTAACGCCCCGGCCCAAAGTAAGAATTTTTAAAACAATAAAGAGATTCAACTTTTTCTTTTTTTTGGAGACACAGTCTCACTTTTGTAGTTCAGGCTGGCCTATGTTAGCCCAGGCAAGCCTCAAACTCACAGCAATCCTCCTGCCTCTGCCTCCTGAATGCTGGAATTACAGGTTTGAGTCACCACGCCCAGCATTTGTTACGTGGTTACAGGAGATTGAACAAGGGACTTTGCATTTATTTGCAAGGCAGACTGGGAACAACTGAGCTAAATCCCCAGCCCTGAGATTCAACGTTTTAATGAGCCTTACAATAGGAGTTTTAAGAATATTAAGAAAGTTAAACCCACGTGTGCTGGGGCATGTCTGTAATCCCAGCACTCAGGAATCTAAGGCAAGAGGATCACCCAGAATTTGAGTCCGGCCTGGGATACACAGTGAATTCAAAGCCAGCTTGCACTGTGAGATGCAAGTTATCTAAATTCTAGTTGTCTTTTTGTTTTGCTGTGGCATCTGCTATCAGATCCATGTGTAGGTCATGACAAATGTCTAGCTCCCATTCTGGACTTGATAACTCAAGAAACAAAACAGGGTTTTAGGTAGCAAAAGACTGACCGTAGACCTCACATTTCTCTCCTCTGGCTGTGGCTTCTTTCTTTCCACTACATGCCAGTTTTCTCTCCGTGGTAAAGAACACTACTGCCACTAACAGCTTCACTCAAAGATCCTCATTGGGCAAGTGTCACTCTTCCTCTTCAGCTCCACAAGCCCGAAGAGTTGCTAAGAAGCTGGCATTGTGAGAGGGCTTGGGTAAGGCATCCACACTGATGGGTACTGGTCCAGGAAGTAGCATCCCAGAAGAGGTACTCCCATACCAAAAAGCCACTTTATCAAAGTCAGGTTAAGAGGTGCTTTTTAAAAGGTTTGTTTTTATGAAAACAAGTTTTACAGTAGTCCAATATTTCAGTTTCTTCTTTTATGGTTGGACTTTGCCTATTGCAAGGTACATTTTCTTCTAACATTTTTATTCTTTCTACCTTTCACATTCAGTCTACAATCCACCTCAAATTGATTTCTGTGTGCAGTGTGAGGTAAAGGTCCAGATCCAATTTTCTCTGTACTATTAAGTCTAGTGACAGTGCTATCTTTCATGAGAGATATCAGTTACTTAAGCAGGAGTACCTCTAATGTGGAGAAACGAGCACATCCAGCTAAGCCAGCTCAATACAAATATCCTTTATAACGTTGTACTCCCTTAATTCTAATGCTTTTATTACTTGGTGTATGTGTGTGTGTGTGGTGCTGGAGATTGGACTCAGGGCTTCACACACACAGATGAGTCTTCTAACCCTGGTTCTATTCTCAGTCCTACTAAATGTTCTTTCATCTGAAGAAAAGGACACTAGAGAAATCACTGATAGCAGATGCTGTTATCAGCAAAGCTCTCCTAATCCAGTGCCCCCGCTGTTAAGGGCCGATTTTTCCTGCACTGACTGGCTAGTACTGTTCACCCTTTGTGCCTTACTGAGACAGAAGGAGTTTCTAAATTGTGCACAGAGTCAGACAACACACCCTGCTACCAGTGACTCCAGGCATTGAGTACATGGACATCTTGGAAGCAGGCACCACACTCCTTTTCTCCCTGCCTCCCTTACGTACATGACATTTTGCATAAAAAAGTTAAATTATTGCCAAAATAATACAAATGTTAAGATCATTTAAAACTAATCTAGTTAAATGTAAGGCCAGTTTAATTTTGGATTTTTAAAAATTTAAGCCTTTAGAGTGGTTTTCTAAAATAATAAAAGAAATCTAAACAAATAGGAAAAAGAATGTTACTATGGTAAAAATGGCTCTTTGACAATGATAATTTTACTAAAATATTTTGATATTTTATAGAAACTGGAAAAAATGGGCCGGGGATTTGGCTCAGTGGTTCTGGCACCTGTCTTGCAAGTGCAAAGTCCCAGATTTAATCTCTGGTAACCACATGCAACAATGTTAGGCATGGTGACTCACACCTATCAGCAATCAGCACTACATACCAAAAATGCTGGGCGTGGTGGTTTACACTTGTAATCTCAGCATTTGGGAGGCAGGGGCAGAAGGATTGCTGTGAATTTGAGGCTGAGTTCAGGACAAGACTAAACTACAAAGTGAGACCTTGTCTCAAAAAAATTTCAAAAAGAGAAAAAGATAAATGTATAACTTTTATACATTTAAAAATGGTCCCATTCATACTTAATTTTAGCACCAAGTCACAGAATTGTTATATATAAATAACTGAGGTCTTTAGAAACAAATCCTGAGAGAAATAAATGTAGACAAGCCATATGTGCTCCACAACAAGGTACTTGGCTCTAGTCACCCAGAATTTGAGTCCAGCCTGGGATACACAGTGAATTCAAGGCCAGCTTGCACTGTGAGATGCAAGTTATCTAAATTCTAGTTATCTTCTTGTTTTTTTGTGGCATCTGCTATCAGATCCATGTGTGGGTCATGACAAATGTAGCTCCCATTTCTGGACTTGATAACTCAAGAAACAAAACAGGGTTTTAGGTAGCAAAAGGCTCACCGTAGAAGCAAAGCACTACGGGAACTATTATACTGTTTAAAAACCTCAGTGCTGTGCAAATGGATGAGTTCAGAATAAAGCAAAAGAAAAAACTATGAAAACTAAGACAGCTCCTCAGGATGGGCTGGCTTACACAGGACTGCTTTAGCCTAAATACATTTCCTCTTTCATGACTTTTGCATAGGATCAGACATTGCATTAGAAACTGACTGTATAGCAGGCATCTATTTTCAAATTCAAGATTCTCTGGGAATCTTGATGTAGCCTTCATTAGATGTACTTTTTTACATTTGAACTTTTCACTTCGAGACATGTTGCCTATTTTTAAAAAACTAAGTCAGTTAAACAACAAAAAAACCTATTTTCCCTTAAATATGTAGTTACAATCAGTTTCACTGAGAAAACAAGAGCTCCACATAAAGGAAAGAGAGAGTTATCTAAGACAGATCTGCAGGGTAGAGAAGATAAACTGGGAACAGAACACTTAAAAGCAGGCAGAGGAGTCAGGGCAGATGCAGGAGAAGCCACACAGCGAGACTTCTGAAAAGCCCTCTCTGCACCAGGACAGTGCTTTCCACAGCTTTCAACTTTCACTCTAATTAGGACTAGTGCCCACCACCACCACAGTTCAGTTGTTAGGAAAATCCTTACAACCTTGCTGAATCAGAACCATAAATTTCAATATAATGTGTATAGAAAGTGCACCTGGGTATCACATGAACAGTGTAGACAACAGAAACAAGCACAACCTACTTCTACAGTAAGAGAAGAGGCTTATTGCACAGCGCCGACCCTGAGCTCTGGGCAGGAGGAGCCTCACATTTCCACATGGAGAGATGCTGAGTCAGGCAAGTGACATAGAACGCCTAGAAAAAGTTGCCCAGTGCTGTTAAGTCTGCCCTTCAGGGAGACGGGAGTCCCATCCAGGACATATGCGGTGGCTCTCGACATTGATGAGCTATCCTGGCCACCTGTGCATCTGCACACCATCCCAGCACACTGCCAGCGACGTCTCCATTTCTCTTCCTTAGCTCAGTCGTAAGATTAAGCATTATCCAAGCACCGCAAACACACCACAAGGAAACACTTTACTTATTAAAGAAAAAAAGATGGTAGCTCAGGCATTAGTCTCTATAGGTAAATGGTCCGCCTTTCCTTCTATCCCTCTTTTTTCCCGGTGGTCCTGGGGATTGAACCCAGGGAGTACTGGGCTCCATCCTTTGACCTTTTAATGTTTTCTAGAGATAGGATCTCACTAAGCTGCCGAGGATGGCTTCAAATTTTCCATCCTGCCACGCAGCTAGGATCAGAGGTGAGTCACCATGCCCAGCTAAACAATTCTGAGTAAATGGTCACTTTAACAAATACAGTCCTTTTCTTGCAAAGAAGGTACATACAGTTCCAAAACACAAACTTACTCATCATCTTTTGATGGACATTCCATTCTTTTTGCCAAACTATGGTGATCCAATTGTTTTCTCTTTCCTATATGTGTGTAATAAAGAAAAGAACATGAAGTTAAGACAGAATTTGTCAAATTGGAGTTAAATGTAAATTGTCAAATTCATATAGAAAATAAAAGGGTGGATGGATGAAAAGTAGGTGGTTAAGTGCTCTAGTCTGGTTTTTCAGTCCTGTTCTTTTCATTCTTCGTCCCCACTGACACCAGGTCCCCTGGATACATCCCCTGTGCAACTGAGGTTCTGGCTGACCTCTCTCCTGGAGTCTGGCTTGCTTTAAATTTCCTGTGTGTGAGGCTGCACGGTGACTAGTGCTCAGTACTGGTGTACTGCTGGTAACCCAAGCCCAGAACAGCCTGGCGGTCACAGCAGGTGGGACTCCAGCCCTCTGCTAAGACTCAGAGCAGCACTCATGGTGCTGCATGCCACATCCTCTTTCCACTGATCCACAGCACGCTGACTCCCATCCTACAATCACGGGTAACACTGCAGTCACACACGCATGCAGACCTCGTTTTGACCTTGATCACAAAACTGCTGAATATGTGCCCAGTGGTGGTTGTTGGACCATATGGTAGTTCTATATTTAACTGTAAGTACTGTTTAGTAATCTTTGGAAAGATCTCTAGACAGGTTGAGCATCCCTAATCTGAAAGTCTGATATCCAAAATACTCCAAAATCTGAAACCTGAGTGCAGAATTTTAATCTTTTAAGGATGTTCCACTGGTAAAATCTATGCAAATATCCCCAAATCCAGAAAACTCTGAACACATCTTGTCCTAAGCATTTCAGATAAGGGGTCCTCAATCTGTAAAATGTATAATTAAAAGAATTTATTAGTGAAAGTTTATGTAGTTAACTGAGGGCCAAAGGTCATTTAAACACTCCGGAGTCACACATACTAACAGAACACAATGAAGATATGGAAGGAAACTGAGTACAGTCCCTCAAGTCCCTGGGCTGGATGTTGATTGTGATGTTAATGCTTTCGCAGAATATGATGCTGACAGTACTCAGCGGTCACAAGAACAGCAGCTTTATGAACACACTTTAGGTCTTGGTCCAGATGCTTGACAAAACTCCACATGCTACATAACTTTCCACATGTCTGACATATAGTAAGCAGGAACTCAAGGACATGGATCAGCAAGTGCAAGGTTTCCAGGGTCAGTTAAGTACTGGCTTCTGATGAATGTTTACTCAGTAACCTAAACTCTCTGCTGCTAATGAAAAACAGTCAAAAGGTACTAATTTTTTTAAAATGTCAGTATTGACACCTTTCATCTTCACACTATATATTTTTATGTCATACAGTTCCTTGTTCAACAGCTGCCACTGGAATTACTATTAACTCAATGCTACCGTTTTACTAAAAGCTCCTCACTGCCATGTACCATTGAATTGTCTAGTCCACATTCTCCAAAAGAAACACATTCTCTATTTCTGTAATTTTAAATTTTCTAGCAGTGAAATTTTAAAAACAGGTAAAATGAATTCTAATATTTTATTTAACCCAATATAGGTAAGAATTTAACATCAGTCAATATAAAATTAGTTTACTAGTTTTCTCATTACTGAAATAAAATACCTGACAACCAAAGTTAAAAGGGAAGAGATTTATTTGCTCACAGTTCATAGCAGTTTCAGTCCACAGTTAGCTGGCTCTTAGGCTGGGATGGAAAACTAGCATTGAAGAGGAGAAACAAGATGCACACACAGGGGAGCAAAGACAACAAGAGATTTAATAGCATCTCTCTGCCCCTTTTATCAATCATTTAATTACTGGGATTAGGGCAGTGCCAAACTAATCACCCACTTTAAGGGGTTTAGTAATCACACGCCCTTAACCCAGCACCATGCTGCAGCTACTTCTGAAAAAGGAAAGTACCACTTCATTGGTATAGGTTTTGGGGGATATCTAAACACAAACCATAACAATTAGTAATGAAGCAATTTATGTGTTTTCAACATTAAGCCTTTGAAGTCTGGTGCATATTTTATTCTCGTAAGATAAGATACTTCAGTTCAGACCAGTTACTTTCCAAACGCTAAACAGTCACATGTACTGGGCAATAGAACTCAAGAGCAGTGATGACCAACTATTTAGAGCTTTGTGTGGCACGCTTGCCATAGGTTCATGACTACTGTTCTAGATAATGCTGTAGGAGAATCCAATACTTCCACATGAAAAGAAAATACAGATACAGGGTGAGGGATTTAGCTCAGTGGTTCCAGCGCCTGCCTTGCAAAGGTAAGATCCCAGGTTCATCCCCGGTAACCACATGCAACAATGCCAGGTGTGGGGACTCATGCCCACCAGCAATCAGTACCACATACTACAATACTAGGCGTGGTGGCTCAGGCCTGTAATACCAGTACTGCAGAGGCAGAGATAGGAGGATTGCTGAGTTCAAGGCTGAGCTCAGGGCCAGCCTGAACTACAAAGCAAAATCCTGTCTCTAAAACAACAACAACAATAACAACAACAACAACAACAACAAAAACAACAACAAAAAACAGAATTTGACGACCATTTTTTCAACTGTTTTAGTTTTATTACTCTCTCCTGCTTTTACAGGCGAGAAAAGCTTATTTAAAATATATATTCAGTTGGCATGGTAGCACATGCTCATAAATCCAGCACTCTGGGAGGCTGAGGTAGGAGGATCAGAAGTTTGAACCCAGCCGAGGCAATTTAAGTGACATACCAAGACTCTGTCTCAAAACACAAAAGGGGTAGGAGTACAGTTCAGTATAAAAGCCCTGAGTTCAATTCCCAATAGTGCAAGAAGTGTATTTTCTATTTACTGATACTTATCATTACTACGTCAATGAAATCAGAAATCACAATAACCTCCCTCATCATATTGCTGTACTTAGATCTTCTCTTAAAGATCCCATCATTACTAGATTATTATCTCCAAATGTTCTTCACTGGCAAAAGAGAAAAACTGTGGTTTAGAAATCTTCCAAAAATATTAAATTTTTCTTTTTTATTAACTTTTCATTATCTGAGTAGTCTATATTTTTGAATTCCAAACAGAATAAATAAATATGGTTAAAAGTTTATTTTGTAATAATGTTTAAAAAAAGCTACTATAACTTTAGAGAACTCTGGAAGAAATAATTTATTAAAATCTGCCTTTAAAAACATAAAGCTAAAAATATATGTTTTGTAAAAAGCTGCAAGAGAAATCTCAAATTACCCATCAAAATTTAATTTCAGAAAATCTTTGCCTGAATTTTTTACTATGCTGTTTGCATTCAGTAAAGATCCAAAAATTAAATATTAAAATTACTTTGCTCCTTTACCTTGTAATTCACTTTCACATTTCAGAACCAGCAGAGTAATGGTAGGTAAGAAATAGTCTAGAATATCTTTTACTAGAACTCTCACAGGTTCTTAATGCCTTTCTAAACATATTATTGTAAAAGAATAGTCATACCTATATCTCACTTTCCAATGTGTGGATCAATAACTTAATCTCATTGAAGGACTTACGTTGTTTTTTTTGAGACAGGGTCTCTCTTTGTAGTTCAGGCTGGCCCTGAGCTCAACCTCAAACTCACATCACAGCAATCCTCCTGCCTCTGCCTCCCGAATGCTGGGATTACAGGCGTGAGCCACCACACCCCGCATTGAGGTATGTGGTACTGATTGCTGCTGGGTGTGAGTCTAATATTGTTATGTGGTTACTGGGGGATCAAACCCGAGCCCTTGCACTTGCAAGACAGGCACTGGAACCATTGAGCTTAATCCCCATCCCTTATCCTCCTTTCTTCATCCATAAGTAATACATCTGAAGTGTTCTTGGTAGTAAAGAGAAAAGAAAACTTTATCCTCTTTCATTTTCTCTGAAGTGCACAAGTTTAGAAAAACCTGCTAAGGAAAAAGGCAGCCATATAACATATATTTACACATAAACATGTAACACATATACATGTACACACTAACATCTAGCTCCTCAATGTATAAACTGAATAACTTGAACATATCACTGCATTTTTGGTCAGTGTAGATTATAAGGAAATAAAGAATCAGATTTTTTCTTTCGTCATTACAAATGGATTCTGTTCGTATAATCCAGGTTCAAGTATATATAGAAAACAGAGATCACTGTCAGGAGGAAGAGAATTCCAAGTGGAAAGCACTGCAGCCTGCTTTCCTGGGCAGAAAGGCACTCAGCATGACAGAACAGCAGGAGGAAGAATGACTCAAGCCTCATGGATAAGGGATGTACAGTCAGTAGCAAAAGAGAAGGCAGAGGTAAGTGTGGCTTCAAAAGTTACAATAAGGGCTCTGGATTTTATTCTAAATACAATGGGCAGTAACAACTAACACAACTTTGGGAATGTTATTTAAATTTTACATTATATGTGTAGCAGTATTTTGGAGAAGAACTGTTAATGCAGGTCATGACATCATTTGGAACTTATGTGGTCTTGTAAGTCACTTATTTGGAACTCAAGTTACTACATAAAAGGAAGCCTTTATTTTAAAAATATGTAAACAATAACATATGATGACCACTATAATGCTTACAAGTGATACAATTTAGTTCAGGATCCTGGACAACACTGTCCTGCTCGGAAACTCCTAGACATGGACATATATGCGAAAGAAGATACAAAACATGCATGTAGAGTCTAAGGAGCAACCAGAATGAGTCAGCTCCAAGTAACCATCACAGAGGCCAAGAGAGAGAATACTACCAATACCTCAGAAGCCTTGCTGTCTGCCTTTTTAAAAAAAGAGCTTACTTAGTAGTATAATCTGTAATAATTACCCACTTAAATGTCAACTGAAATCATATGACCAATCTTTTTATGGGCAAAAGGAATGTTCCCTTAAGTCTCTATTTAATTTCAGTATGGAAATTGAGTACATATCAACTTAAAAATCCATTCACATTTTGGTTTAAAGATATGCAATCTCTAAGCCATTAATTTTTAATTAAAAGATTTCATGTATTTAAAATACAGAACTTTAGAACTTGAGGAAAATATGTATTTTCATAAATTTTTGTGAAAGAAAATATAACAGTAATAGCTTTAAGGTAAAAGCATTTGATAAGGTAAAATCTCATGATTTCATGCTGTGTCATTTTAACAACTTAGGTAAAATGAAGAGACTTCTTTGTTTCTGTATTCATTCTAGTATATGCTTAGCACTCAATGAATGTTAGACAATAAGATGAATTAGGCTAATCACAGCTTATCTAAAATACCTTTTATTAAACGTGAGCCTACTTAAGGTTTTCTATTACAGAAATTGACATGTAACTGATTCATGACTTCTGTCAGTATAAAAAACTACATCTATGAAATTGAGATCTATACTTTTAAATAAATATTTTAGCAATAAGCTACTAGACAGCAATAAATATATATGGTCAAAATTAATCTTTTAAATAAAGAATTCACATTAAAATTAAATTTTTCTCTATGGAAAACTCTACAAACCTTTTGCAAATGCATTTGAAAGAGATGAAAAAGGGAATGAAATACAATGAATAAAGGCAAAGTGTAAAAATACACACTCAATGTGGACAAAACTAAGTGGAAAACATGGATAAAATAACATTTGAAGCATCACTCTACCCTACAGTGCAGCAGTGCTTGAGTAATGCCCTCTTTAATTTATGCAGATGATGGATAGCTGGGCAGGGGTGGATCTGTGACCATTATAATTGATAGTAGCTGAAGGCAGTCAGGCCATAATTTCTGTTTAATGGATGGCAGAGTAAGGGAACAAAGTCTGCAGCAGCATGTTAAAATAAGTGCTAGAAAGTTTACATTTCTGTACAAAGTAATACCTACATTCTACTCTTTTCTAGTTGAAATCTTTAAGATAAAAATCAGCTGCAGCAAGACCCATATATTACTAAATCAAAATCCTGATTTAACCAATCACTAAAAAAAATCTTACTGTAAGTGGAAAAGAATGTTCAACTAACCGTTTGATGGCCTATTTTTCTGCTTCTGTTTTTTAGAGCTTGTGGGAGAAGAAACCGGGCTGATCTTACGAGTTCCAGTTGTTGGAGAGTAAGCTGTAATACTTCTACACTTTGTGATTTTTGAAGGACCAAACGACTGGAAATAAATAATAATTTGAAACAGAAACATATTTAGTGATATATATTTTAAAACACCTTTAAAAACTCAGCAAAATTCAAACCAGTTTGGGTTTCCTTACCCTCTTTTCAGATTTAAATACATTCAATTATTACCTTCAAAATGAACACTATTCTTTCAAATGAGGTGCACATTTCAGGTCTCTACAATAACTAAGGCTTCTCAACTTGATATTTAGGACATTTTAACATGAACAGGTTACTATGTTGAGATGATATTTGCCAAAGTTTAAAGATAACTGGCTCTCAAACCAGATACTTACCTTTAGTTTCAGCTCAACTTGAAATATGATTATGGGGCCCAGCCAGGAACAGCTCCCAGGGGCATTTATTACTAAAACCCGTAAGGAATCCCTAGGATCAGTGCTGTCCTAGCCCTTGACCATGGTTCTCTGACACAGTACCTTGTCTTTTTTTTAGTTGTCCGAGACAGGGTTTTGCTTTGTAGTTCAGGCTAGTCCTGAACTCAGCCTCGAACTCAGCAATCCTTCTGCCTCTGCCTCCCGAATGCTGGGATGACAGGCGTGAATCATAATGACCAGCATTATGGTATGTGGTATTGACTGCTGTGGTGCGCATGAGTCATCATGCCCAGCACTGTGGTATATTGTTACCGGGAATCAAACCTGGGACCCTACACCTGCAAGGCAGGTGCCAGAACCACTGAGCTAAATCCCTGGTCCACTACCTTGTCTTAATAATAACCATGACAATGTGCAAGCCATAGAACTGGCACTGAAGGCCCTGAGCTCATGCCCTAAGCCACAGCTTCTCTGCAGCTCTCTGTGCTGTGTTCCTAAGGTGCTATGCATATCTCTTACTGTGGATAACACATTGTGATAACTTCTTATATTTCTGTTTACCCATTTGCTTCTGAAAATGGGATGATTTCATCACACACTAAAGAGTGTTTAAAGAATGAATGTTTTAAAAGGGATAGTTCAGTAAACTTAGCCATAGCACTCTACACAAAGGCACTCATTTGTACACTGTCCACTCACCCAATAGTGACTGGCACCTTAGTTCTGGTCACCAAGCCAAGTGCACCTGTACCTCAGACCATTCTGTATTCTCAACTTGTTAAGTACTCTTCCTTATCTTCCCCCAAACCTACTGCTTCCTTAGGTTAGGTCTCTATTCATGATCTACTTTCTCCATACATTCATCATAACATTACTAATTGTCTGCTCTCACAAATTCTCCTAAAACTTGCTTTCCATAAGGATTTCTGACCACTAAAGAGTAGCTAAGTGATGCATGTGAAGAAATTCAACAAATTATTCCAGCCTGAAAAATGAGGTCTTATGTTAGTGTGTACGCTACAGAAATTCTGAAGAGTGAAAATCAAAGTGGACTCACAGAAGGATTTTTGTGAGAGAGAAGGGGAAGTCTGAGGCAAAGCACAAATATAAAAGCCATGCAAATGCTAAACCTAGAGGTGAAACTGACACAGGATTAATCGAGAAACAGACCCAGGAAAGGTCTCAAGGCTCATGTGCTGCCAACACTGCAAATCTAAACTTTAACGTGGTTGCTTGAAATAATTCTCTATGGTCAACTATCCCTTATTGTTAAGACACTCATAGTAAAAGCAGTGGCTGTCATTTTTGTCAATAATCTTTGTATTAGTTACATAATTTATAGCATCAAAAATTTTTATAGCTAAGATTTTAGATGATAATTTTTTGTTTTGGAGAAAACACATTTCTTTCCTTTCATATACACAGTAGCTACAATGTACCAAAAATCTTTTTTAAAAATCCAAGTATAATACCAAGTTATAACTCTAAAGCAATCTTTGTCATAGGGTGGAAAGGTTTTAAGTCTCTATCAGGTGGTTACTGTGACCTCTCCATCTTCAGTTTTCACCTGCTTATATGTACTCAGTCACAAACTATGACATTTATCCAATCCCTATTCTACTTTTCCAAGAATTTATTGCTCAGAACTATTTCACTGTGTATTTACAAGAAATGAAAGTCACTACCATAATGTACATTTATGTCAATCTGTTTTCCTATTTTCACCAAAAATTATTTTATCCAATTGCCAAATGTCTAAACATTACAACTGTAGATCATAATTTCTTCTTGAAAATAATTTTTTAGCCTGCAGAAAATAGTGTGCACACACACACGCACACGCTCATTTTAAAAATGGTCTTTTTGGTCCTTCTGTTGGTTAAAATTAAAAAATGTGTCTACAAGTTCTGTATGAAGAGGAAATTGGAAATCTACCTTTTCCTACTCTCCCACAAAATATTCTTCAGTAAATGAGACCTTTTTCTTTGTCTGTCCTTTACACACACACAAAGGTGCCGTCTCATTTCCCTAAGTCTTCCTTCCCTCCAGGTTTCACAAACGTCCTCTATCTCCTAATCCCTGGCAGTGCTCGAAAGTGGGCTTAGACTCCCTCTAGGAACTTCACTCTCCACCCTCCAGACTCCACAGGACTCAGCTGTCAACGCATCAGTCCTCACAAAAGGAAGCACTCAGAGCCTGCTACTAAGGAAGACGCAGACTAACCAAGAAGTCAAGCCCTTTCCACTCAGTGAGAATGAGCACCACCTGGGAGATCCATGCGAAAAGCACAGACAGAAAAGGCCAGAGGTACAGACCTGGCTAGAAAAGAGGGCGGAAACAAGGTGCCAACAGAAGCAGGGAAACGTGCTGTGACTCTTGTAGTGCCCCTCACATCTACTAACTCCTTAGGATAGGCTTGACCCCACCACTAACCCAAAGAACTATCCCGCATCCTAAGACTCGTACAATCAGCCCAAATGCCACTGTGCTTGAAAAGAGGTCAAACCTTGAACATTAGCAAAACTAAAATTTGGGCATTGATTTTTTTTTCTACCTTAGAAAAAAAATCAATGTTCTCTATAATTTCAAAAAGAAATGACATTCTCCTTCAGTATCCTTCACAAATTGTATCTTGCCTTGTCACCTTATTTAGAACATATTCTACCACAAAGGTGCCTGCATTTCATTGATTTTTTTTTTTTTTACCTACTATAAACAGCCTAGAAAGTACTAACTAAGGGTTCTTTCATGGATGAAATATGGGATACGAAGAATCTGCTGTTGTTATCAACTACCAGCCCATGCTGTCAATGAAACACTTAAAACTTGGATACTGTAGGTATTTTGATGATAGGAAATGAAAGGGCAACTAAAGAGAGGTTAATTCTTAATAACCTTATCCTAGCTAATTAGATGGCTGGAACATCTCACTTAAGACTAATTATGGAATTCTTATTAGAAAACTAAACACCAACTGTATGTAGCAAGCATTTTTCATCGTCTGGGTACAGGGCAGAGATGATGAACCTTGTAGAGACAGGTGCTCAAACTGCAACCCCAAACCTCCTTTATCATAGTGCCAGCACTGTAACTAAACCTGAACAGAGCTTTCTGCTTAGAAAAACAACTTATACGTTAACATCTTTTGTCTTAAAAGAAAAACAAGTAATGTGTGTATCACAGGTTTGCCATCACCAGTGTACAGTTACTGGAAGAGTAACAGATATCACCTAACATAGCACCTGCCAAACTTACCTTCCTAGATGATTCTACAAATATGGGGTTTTCTTATTGTTTTTATGGCAGCTATGGTGAACAGATCACCTAGTGCTTATCTCAGAGATCTTCCAGGGACAGTAGGGAAGGAATAGGATCAATGTATTAAATCTGTGATAACAGAGATATTCTATTTCTTGACTGAGTATTTGATAGACAAAATTATACTTCTGCAAAAACTCACTGAATTGTACACTCAAGATCTGTGATTTGATGACATGTATATTTTATATTAAATTTTAACAGAATAAATAAAAGTGGCTAAAATATTTTATGCATTAGTTTTTCCATTTGTGCTCATTATTCTGTAAGTTCAGATATTAAATATTAATGGTAAAGATTTTTGTTAATATCTTGCTCTGATCAAGAAGATTCCTTATAAATAAGAAATTTTTATGAAATATTTCCATGGCTGTTCACCCACATGCTTTCAAATAACCTTTGATTTTTCAGAATATGAATTTCATCCCAATTTGCCGTTTACTGAAGTATAATTTATATGCCATAAAATGCACAGATCTTGCTTCACTTTAGCAGTTCTATTAACTTCGAAAGCTGATGCAGCACCACGGGTAAGGAAGGCTGTTCAGATCCCCGATGGGTGTCCTCGTTCTCACTCCCAGCCTAGGCCACTGCTTCCTCAGCAGTAACCATGCACACTTCCGCCTATCCAGGAACTTCACAGAGCCTGGTTTTGTCTGCTTCATGTGTTTTGAGATGATTTATGATTTGTATCAGTAGTGCACTGTTTTATTATTGAATAGTATTCCTTTATTGGAATACACATTACCAGAATTTTCTTTCTTATTTTCTTGTTTATGGACGATGGAAGTTGTTTTTCCAGTGTTGGAAACTGCTAAACACTCTTGTGCACCAATTTTTGTACACATGTGATTTTCCTCACTGGGGTATCTAGGAGAGGAATTATTACAGTAGGCTACAGGGACGTACAGAGGCTTAACTTTATATGTATATGAAAAGTTTAAGAATTCTTTTTTTTTTTTTTTAGGTTTTTGGAGACAGGGTCTCGCTTTGTGGTTCAGGCTGGCCCTGAGCTCAGCCTCCAACTCACATCACAATCCTCCTGCCTCTGCCTCCCAAGTGCTGGGATTACAGGCGTGAGCCACCACGCCCGGCACTGTGGTATGTGGTATTGGTTGCTGCTGGGGTGAGTCTCCACACCCAGTATTGTTATGTGGTTACCGGGGAATCGAACCCGGGTCCTTGTGCTTGCGAGACAGGCGCCGGAACCACTGAGCTAACTCCC
>PVIR01035758.1:0-15000 GCA_004026965.1 Petromus typicus | reverse complement strand
AAAATGATATTTCACCCACATTTTCTCCCGTAACACTCTGTATAAAGTATTGAAATGTTTTTTTATGAGTAGAAGCATAAATAATTACATATAGGAATACATTTATGATGCAGAATTAGATTTAAGTAACTGGAGCTATTTTAAGTTATGGGAGTGCTGTGGGTCTACACAGATTAAGTAATGCAGAAGCACACAGCCATATCGTGACTCTCATCCTAATGTGCACTACCTGCCAGATTAGTAGTCTTCTTACACTTTATATCATGAATTTCTATATTGATGTTTTCACATGCAAACAGTCAATAACAATATACATAATGGTGCCACTCCAGAACTATTTTTCATATAAAAATGTGAGTAATTTTTAACATATAACATTGGCAAAGAGATCATAAGAAGAAAGAATAGTGTACTCTCAGTTTCATATATATATATGTATATATTTCGTAGGTCAGATTTTATCATATCGCAATGATGTCCGATGTATCCAGAAGACATTGCTGAAAATGTAAGGCATTAAGTCAGAGAATGGGACAAATATTTGGAATACATATAACCAACAAATGCATTTCTTGCAATAATACATTGCATAAATTATTTCAAAAGGAAAGCTCAGCAGAAGAACTAGAATTCTAAATACAAATGAGGAGTAATAGCTCAGAAAAACCAATTGATGTTAGTCATACAAAAATGTATGCAAATTAAAGCCGTATGTCATTGTTACTTACACACTAGAAAGACTAATAAGATAATAATGCCACATGCTGGAGCATCAACACAGCTTCTTTATAACATGTGGCATCATTTGCCACATTTCAGAACATACATTCTTTCATCCAGAAGTCTCGTGACTAAACATTCATTTGAAACACATACCGAAAAATCCCTGAAAGGGGATGTTTGTAGGAACTATTGCACAGTTATCAAGACAGTTATCAAATATTTAACAAATACTTTGCATTGAAATTGCATATCCCTTACATAATATTGAATTATTTCTAAAATTAAAATGTTTTTATTTAATAAGGTCCAGACAGCTGGTTGATATAATATTGCCTCTCTGTTTAGGAAAAAAATATGTATTTATTTATAACCTTTACTTTTGTAACTCTTCACTGCTCAAACTGATATAGGGCAAAAAGTAATCTAAAGAAGCAAAAATAATCCAAACTGGAAAATACTGTCACTCTCAACTTGCTGCGTATCTGATCATGTTCTCTAAATAGGAAGAATGAATTCTCAGAAAAACAGAGGAAAAGTGTAGGTAAAATTTATTACAGAGACATCGCTTGTGTCCAAAAGAGACTGAAGAGGGACTGGTATTTTATAGAATAAACTTAAAAGGTGAGGTGGGTACAAAGTGAAATAAAACTATATGACCCAGTGAAAAATCACAAAATGGGCATATGGTGGAACAAAATCATGGTCAACTAATAAGATTAGAAGTGTAGTCACCTAGGTAATATTAATTATAGATCAAATGAGAAAACAACTGACCTAGTCAGTGTACAAGAATGCCAGGAAAGGAAATGGGCTAGAGAGATTGATGCCAGTTTAGTATATGAATCACTGCTCTTTATCCTCAGGAGAAGGAGATGGGTATACCAACTTTCACTTTTTCTAATACTAATAAGTGAATGTCTCACAATTGTTTTCTGTGCTGAGGAAATGGTTTTGTTCAACTGCCTTATAATAATTTTTATCTTAGCTCTCTGCAATAAAATCACACGTAATTTCTTCAAGTTCATTGAAGTATAGTTTGTGTAATTCATTTACTAGAAATCTGCAAACTATTCTTTCAGGGCAGTTTTTTGGTTCTCAGTAACTATCTTCATGTTTTTCTTTTCCAGATAAACCCACTTGACTCTAAATCACTTGTCTATTGTATAATTTGCTGTCTATATAAATATAGCTTATAACATTTGGGAAATGGACATTCACAATTCAGTACATTTCTAAACTGTTATTCTAAATATGAAACAAATTTATTTTAGAAATATTATGATCATTATTTTCTCATACCAGAGAAAAGATGCAACATTTATATATCTGTGACCTATTTATTTCACTTATGAGAATGTCCTCAAGGTATGTCCATCTAAGTATAGATGATTCAAACATCATTTTTGTGGCAGATAATACTCCATTCTGTAGAGGAACCACAGCTTTTTTTATCCAGTCTCCAGATGATGGACATTTGGCTTCTTTCCAAGACTGATCAATCACAAACTGAGCTGCTATAATCATGGGTGCACATATGTCACTGTGACATGAATCTTTTAATTATTTTGTATATACACCTAGCAGAGCGATGAGAAAATAAAGATGTAAATGAGTTCTAGAATTGTATGTTATATATTGTGAAATAGAAAATACTCAAAGTGAAATAGGGTGAAAGGTGAGAAATAATAAGATTATAACAAAAAGAAAGGAAACAAATTTTATGTATATGGGGGAGTGGTACGGTGGATAGGGCTATGGGAAAAAATGAAAATTAAGTTGTGTCTTATACTGGTATAAGTTCCAACTGTGGAGTGCAATTATGATGTGTATATGTAATGTACCAGTAACGATTTCAATTTTTAAAAAAGAAATATTATGATCATTTAGTAAAACTTAAAAAATTAAAGATTGCTCAATTGTCTTGGAAATTTCAGAAGAGAAAATAGCTTTCATTCTCTGTCTAGCATATATTTTCAGAAAGTTTTCATTTTACAGCAAATTTTAGCCTCTATATTCTGGCACTTCTCTTGCCTGAGAGCTGTAAACTTAAACAGAGCCCCTGGCATAGGGCTCACACCTGACCACTCCAGCCAAGGTCAGACACAGGCAAGTATGACATCCTAAACGCAGACACAGCCACCACCCTCTCACCATTGTTTTGTTGTTGCTGTTGTCGTTATTGTTGTTGTTTAGTAAACTGGCAGCCAAAGGCAGGAACAAAAGGATGTTTAGGATTAAGTTTTAGCAAAAACATGACATGATAGAAAGCAATTCCCTGTTAGTGATGGTTCAGGAAAGCTTCTGCATCTGCAGACTCTCTCGTAAGCTCCTAAACAGGTATGGTTTTTCATTCTGGAAAAAACTACATGTTCAGGCTGAGAGAGGAATTCATACAACTGTTTAGTGTAGAAAAATATGTTGAGAGTCTCTACTGTGAGAAAAATACAATGACTAGTGTGCATTTTAATTCATGTGATCACTTCCCACATCTGTGGAGTACAGTGTTTGTTTGGAGTTCAGGGGGACTGAAGATTGAGGTTTGATTTGTTTTGATTTTAACGTTGTTATGTAAATATAAATATTGTCACCATCCCATATATTAATTAAAATATCATTCTTGAAATACTACCTAGCAGTGAAAACAAGTACATCTAACTCAAAAGTATCAGTTGGCAGATTCCTCAAAAAGCTAGGTTTGGAGGTCTCATTTGACCCAGCCATCGCTGTGCTAGGTATATGCACACAAGAATTAAAAGACTCATATCACAGTGACATAAGTGCACCCACCTTTATAGAAGCTCAGTTTGTGATTTCTAAATCTTGGAAACAACCCAAATGTCCATCAACTGTAGACTGCATAAAAAAGCTGAGGTTCCTCTACAGGATGGAGTATTACTCTGCCATAAAGAATGATAAGTTTGAATCATTTATACTTAAATGGACATACCTTGAGGATATCCTAAGAAGTGAAATAAATATGTCACAAATAGGTCAATATCGTGACTTTTCTCTGGTATGAGAAAATAAAGATGTAAATGAGTCCTAGAATTGTATGTTATATATTGTGAAATAGAAAATACTCAAAGTGAAGTAAGGTGAAGAGAGAATAATAATGAGATTGTAACAGAAAAGAAAGGAAACAAATTTTATGTATGTAGGGGGGTGGTAGGGTGGGTAGGACTATGGGAAAAAATGAGAATTAAGTTGTGTCTTCTATTGGTATAATTCCCCATTGTGGAGTGCAATCATGCTGTGTATATGTAACGTACCAATAAAGATTTCAATTAATAAAAAAGTATGTTGCTTAAAAAAGAATAAATATTTCAAATTTATTTCTAAAAAGTTTTCTGAAGTATAAAGAATGACACGAATTTCTTTCTTTTCTCTATACAGAGATTTTGAACCTAAATCTTACAAATGTTGCCAAAATGCTCAATAAAGGCACTTTCCCCTGAGACCCTGACAAACATTGTTAAATATAGGAGGGGGTGTATAAATTTAAGGCATATTATTATTTTCTTATTTCTCTGAACTATGAGTGGAACATGCTTGTGTCATTGTTTTTATTTCACATGCAGAGTTAAACATTTGTAAATTAGTAATATTGATTAAGTATACTAATTTTAGTTCTTTTATCAATTAACTTGATTTTTTTTAAATGATCAAGGCTATGTGGCAGATAGCATTTGTAAAAAATGGTTCTTTGACCATTAATAGCTAAATGAGGTCTAAAATATGACTTCAGAAAGAACTATTGATATGAAGTGTTTGTGACAAAAGCCAGAAGGTTTTTATTCAATAATAAATTAAATTTAAAGAACATTGATTTTCCCTAGAATTAAAATGTATTGTATATTATTCCTTTTGAATCGATTTTTACTAAAAGTATCCAGCAAAAAGTAAACAACCAAATAAATTTCCTGTACTCATTACTTAGTTTCAATAACTAAATCCAATGTTTCTATCTTGACACACTGAACTTCTATCCCTCTATCCTACTTTTTATGCCCAAGGTACTTTAGAGAAATATTTAAACATGCTTTTGAAACATTATATTTCTAAATTAATTCCAGAAATAAACTAAAATAATCAAGTATTTTTTTTAATCATAGCAACAATGCTATCCTCTGAGGAATAAAAATGCCATTAAGTCTTTATTAAAATTTCATAATTGTATTACATTAAATAACTTGCAATTTTTACTATATTTGAAGTAAGATCCAAAAGAGGCATGGTAACTTTATTTTATCATGTTTCTAACTCAATACTAATCAATATTTCTAATTTATAAATGTTTAACTCTTCATATGAAGTAAAATCCAAAATAGGTACACTAATTTTATTTTATCATTTTTCAAACTCATCTTTACTTTAGACTGTTTATTTTTCTGATGTTTTATTCATTTCTATTTTTTGTCTTTTATCTTTTGTCATTGACCAAGGAACACTGACTTAGTTACTTTATGAAACTTTCCACAATCTGAATGTTACTATTTCCACCTTTGGAGTGTCTTTATGTTATTTTTGTTTTGTTTTGTTTTTTGTTTTTTCTTTTTCACATTATTTTTATCTTTACATATTCAAAAATGGCCAAGGAAAACGATTAAATATTTTAAAGAAGATTTTGACAGAACTGATTGTGTGTTTATGGTTATGTGTGTCTATCTTTGTGATACTCCGTATTTATTAAATTTAGTATGTAAAATCAACTATTTATATATTAAACAGCCTTTAGATCTCATTTCCCACGTAGTATCCTGAGAGTGTACACTCTGCACCCATGATGTGCAACTCTATATGACATTTTGGATGCCATGAATATTAGTTGTAATGTAAATTTCAGATCTTTTGTAATAGCAGGCTGGGAATTTAACTCAAGTGGTACTGTGCCTATCTGTAATGTCGTTTTTAACAAACTACAGGGTTTTTGTTTATATATTCATTTCAAGAATTTATGATCAAAACTTTTAGTTGGTGAATAAAAGGTTGGACCAGAGAAACAAAGATAAACAAATTCAGTGTGTTTGAAAGAAAATACTTCCATTTGGTCTTTTTTTTTTTTTTTTTTTTTTTTTTTTTTTTTTTTTTTTTTTTTTTTTTTTTTTTTTTTTTTTTTTACTTTCACTGTTGAGTTCTTACAGCTTTTGATTTGGAGATTTGAATCACTACAGAGTAAAGGCGAAGGACTGGTTTAATCTTCCATTCAGGAATAAAATAAATCACATTATTTAAAATACCATTAAGTCTAGATTTTTGCCACTTTAAATACTACATACATAAACATATATGTGTATGTTATATTTTTATTTAGTGTCAGATAATTAGTTATTGCTGAAAGCAAAATACTTTCAGCAATACTGAGTAAACTCTGACTTCAGTCTCTTAACTTTGAATCTTCCTTTCATGGTGTATCCTTTCAATGTTACGAAATGCCCTATCTGTAACAGTGTTGTTTATATTATAATTGTTTCTCCATATTTCAAAATTTAAATAATTTCCTCTTTAATAAATAAAGAATATTTCCTTGCCCAAGGTATCATGTAGTCCATAACGTGATCAGTACCTAGCTCATGAGATAGTTTTTCACATTTTATTATAATTAGCAGTCTTATCATACCGTGTACCTGTTTCATCAAAGAAATACTTTTTGCACAAATGCTTTATTTTTCAGAGAGTTTATTGTAGACTTTCAGAATTCATTTTTTAGAAAACTCATAAAATTTCCCATGATTCTCTCACACTTTTAATCATTTTTCTGTTACCATAGGATGCTATACATATCTGTTTTAAATCTGCCATTTTGCTATGAAAACTAATTATAAACAAATAGAACTCTTCCTTATGGAAGTAGGTATAGCAATCATTTTTAGAAATATATAAGCACTTATCTATGTATTTTTATAATAAATTTAAAATTGAAATACAATCACAAAATATTGTGGGCATTGGTTCTAGAAGAATCAAACTTGCTTAAATCATTGAATTTTCAGAGAAATACAGTATCCTTAGTTTTCTATTTCAGGATATATTTTAAAGTAGTATTGTTCATAGACTGCAACCTGATGTAATTTGAATGTGTTATATTCTTTTGTTTCTAACTCTCAGGTATGATCCGAAAACTGACACATGGACCATGGTGGCTCCCTTGAGTATGCCTAGGGATGCTGTTGGTGTGTGTCTCCTTGGTGACAGACTATATGCTGTTGGTGGCTATGACGGGCAGACATACCTCAACACTATGGAATCCTATGATCCACAAACTAATGAATGGACACAGGTAAGAATGTCATCAGCACAAGTTTCTTCAAAAAGAAGATTAATTTCCTTCTTTTGGTGAATGGAGATTCAAATAACAATCTATCTCACCATATTACCCTGAACCAAAAGTGATTGATTCAGTCCAGTATGTGGTTATGTCTAAAAAAATCATTAAGTAATGTTTTGGATAATTTCCTCATCTACATGGAATATCTTAAGAAATTTGTTTTAAAAAGAGTCCTTTGTGGTTCAATAGATTTGTGCTTTATTATAAGGGATAACAAGAAGTAGGAGAAAAATTTGAGTTAGTTGAAGAAAAAATAAAAATGTTATGTCTCTCCACAAAACCATATAGTTTTAGAAATATATCAAGTACCAGTTTCTTGTCAGTCACATTGACTGGGAAGGTAGAAGGAAGTGACTGACTTTTCTTGGGTCGGAAATTGTCCTTCAGAGGTCCAGTGAAGTGAGAAGCTCCAGCTAATATTTAGGTGTTGCAGTGTCTTGTTTGATTATTTGGCTACAGTGTGTGTATTGGGTCTGTGTGAGTGAGGGGTAGAGGGACTGAAGGCCTAGGACACCCTCACTGTAGTAGAGAACACCTAGGGCTTCCTGGCGACCAGCTCAGGCTCATGAGAAAGGAGCTAGGTGCATTCTCAGACTTACATCCTTACATTCAGTTGATTAGCATGTTCTGAAATGCTAGAGTGCTGGTATTTCTTTGTTTAGTTAGGAAGCTGAAAAGAAAGCATTGTGTAAATACCTAACTAATTTCTATCAGTGAGTTCAGTGAACTGCCAAAACTGTAACTAGTTGAAGCAGATTTGTAATTACGCATACCTCAGGTGTGGAGGTGAGTGGGTGTTTATAGTTTTGATTGCAAAATAAGCTAAAAATACACCTGGAGAGTATGAAAAGTCATAGAAGTAACTTTATTCTATGTATTTTTTCATGGTAAATATATAAAACTTTCTTGATTTTGATAGTTTTAGTGTCATGAGTTTAGCAACATCACTTAGGTTAACGCTAAAAAACATTCCTAAACGCTAACCAGAGTACCTGTATAGTGAACTGCCTTTCCTAAAAGACAGATCATAAATTCACTATGTGTGAATGAGCAAAGAAAAGAAGAAGGAATTGAGGAAAGGAGAAATACTAGAAAAACTAAGTTCTATAATTTTCTACATTTTATACTTGTAAGAGAAACATTTCTGTCCAGAAAGCAGAGAATATAAAAAAGACAGTAATGATTGCTTTTCTTATCACTTCAATAAAACTTAAGACAATACAACATGACTTTTTGAGCCTCTAGTGTTTCCAAAGGGAATATTGCATGAAATAACAATTGTTGAACTGCTAAACAAACAAAATTAAAAGTTTCAGTTCAATGGTATATATTGTAGATATTGCACTTATACAAATGAACATTAAATAAAGGAATTTTATGGTTTATAAATGATGTAGCATAATATCATTACATATTTATAATAACCATTATGTGTATTATTCCTCTAAAATTGAAATAAAAATAATGTATGTAGTAATAAGAGATAAAAGCTTTCTAAAGACCATTTTCCTACATTTTTATTTTATGATACTGCTTGAATCATATAGTATCTTACAAACAGCAAAATTGTATTAAAATGTTTTACAATAACTTTATTTTAGAACAATAAGCATTCATCTTAAATCTCTTAAATTACTTTTAGATTTTACTGCTATATCCTTTCATCACTTTTATTTTTAAGTCTCGAGGGACTCTTGGGAGATCTACCAAAAAACCTCTTGAAAACTTTTAATGTTAGGTCCTACTCTATAGTTTCTCCATAAACACTTCCTGTTAGTTTCACATCTTCTATGCTCTAAGTGAATGAAATCAGTCGCTTAGCCTGTATGTCCTCATTTCCTAGAAATGTGTATCATTAGAATAAGTTTGGGAATGATATCAAAATATCCATCAATAAACCTGGGGATATAGCAACATGTATGTTTGCTTTGATTTAATTGGTTTTATGGACAACTTTTGTGTGCTATCATATTACTTATACTGAAGTAGATAAATTCTAGAGGGAGAACACGTACAGATTTTTACAAATAAAATAAGCTGGACCATGGTGTGAAAATAAACTGTCACTCAAATGTTTAAAAGATATTTATGCAACAAATACTCAGAGCCAGAAATACTATGATAAATTATTTGATGAGAGATATAGTTAGCACTATGATAGTATCTAAATATATGAGGTAGGTAAGTCAGGAAAATGTTATGCTGAATAGTAGTTAGCTAGATGAAATGATGAGGAGAAATTTGGCTACAAAAGCAGCATTAGTAAGAGACTGAAGAACGTGTATGTTTCACTGAGAAAGAAGAAAGTGAGTGAGCAATGAGTTTTGAGACGTAAACACTTGCATATTATGTTTGGCCAGAAACCGTGTGAAAGAGCCTTCATTTTAGAACCAAGAGTAGTTAATAGATTATTTTAAACACATAAAGTAAATACCAAAAATTATATTTATAAACAATTGCACTTGACAGAATGTGAAAAATAATTAGGAGATAGGAAAATGAAAGAGAGTAAAATTAAAATAACATGTGTTATCCATTTAAAGTGTTCAATGATTACTCAAATATGAAGTTGAGAGAAGTGACATGAAAAATCATGAAGGTGCTTTATACTTATCTTGACAATATAATAGAAAATGTGTCATTCATGAACATATGAAATATGGAGCAAATGGCAGTTTTTTCTACATTGAAAGGACTCACCCCCCCAAAAAAAACACATGCATGGACAGATATAGATACAGATAAATATAGGCATATATGCCAATAAAAAATGAAACTACTCAAACTATATAAAGTCCAGTGATTGCTGCTCTTCAGCACTGAATGAGCATTGGAAGATACTGGAGAGGAAATTTTTTCCCTGGCATCAGAGATCAAACTTAGAACCTTGCATTTGAGAGGCCAGGGTTACACACTGAACTAAATACCCAGCACAAAGAGGACGTTTTTTAAACGTACAGTTCCCCAGTAGTCATTCTATTTTTACTGAATGATACACCCTATTGTGTAAAACTGTCTTAGATGGTTTTGATGGGAAACAACACTTAAGTAATGAAAGCAAGACTCTGACAAAGTTAGTTAGGTTCTTCAGCAGCAGACTCACTTTCACTTGTGTCCTTCACTGCTATGAAATATACCTGCTATATATATAATAAAAAATGAGTGTGGGCTCTACACAAATTATTCTTCACCTATCGCAGACCATCAGTGTATCCACATGGCCTTACCCTCTCCTTTTAGACAATATCTTTATAAGTAATAAAGTAATATTGCAATAAATTTACTGTTACAACTGATATTTTTAAGTAAAAGGAATTAAAATAAATATATGAATTCTTTTTAACCTACAATGGGATGATGGGTAACAATCAATATATTTAAATGAATCGAAAGATAATAGAAGTAATTTCTACTTTTAAATAATTTCTACTTAAAAATAAGAGCATGGAGTAACACACTTGTGGTCAGAATCTTTTTTCTTATTGTATTTTTAAATTTGTATTTACTTTTTTATCATTTGAAATATCTTAAAATATCTAATTTGCTTTGATATCTTTAGAAAATTATAAGAAAATTTAATACAAAAACAAACATTTGCTGAATTCTAGAGAGTAATTTTTAGTATGAATTATGTAAAATTGTTATTTTAATATATCTAACAATTTTCACATTCAGTATTATTATATATTTTTCAATTCTCATGTCAGTTATTTTGAAAAAATTGATAATCTATATAGCAATTGTCATTATAATCTCTTTATGAAAAAATATTGATGTGATTTCATTTTAAGTCTTTATCTTTCATGAATAAGAGATTTAATTCAAGTAATATCTGAGGAAATAAGTTCAAAAATGTTGAAATAATGTAACAACTTTTTCTTTTCAGATGTTCTCTATGCTATTATTTGGAATAATACCACAAAAGTGTCTATGCAAATATCAGAATAAGTCTTCCTGAGAAACTTTTCTATAGCAAGTATTTGTCACCTAAAGTCTATTTTATTTTCTTTTTCAAAATGTCTTCAGTAATTACAGGTTAAGTGATTATAAGTATCATAAAATTATTACCTTTAAAATGTTGTTTTGGTGTTTATTTTTTATTACACTACTAGCTGAAGTGAGAAAATGAAAGCACATTTTATTCATGATTTTCACTTATATGAAAATTAAATTATAATTTGCCTTCTTAATTATGAGAGTACATTTGTCTTAAACTCCTTTTCATTTCTTTCAAAGATGGCTTCACTGAATATCGGGAGAGCTGGTGCATGTGTGGTCGTCATCAAGCAACCTTGACTTCTATTTATTTCATTTGGAGGCATTCTATTTGCCACAGTGATTATTTTTATATCATATGGCAAGAATGAGAACTTTCTGAGATAAAAATTCTTCAAGAGTGAAGATTTCTGTAAACTTACCCATTGATATAAAAATACTGTAAAAGATGGAAAAGAGTTAAAAGGGAAAACAGCAAACTGGTAGAGGAATATGTCTGGCCATATGTTTGGGACTGGTTAGTGGTAAATTTGCTTTGTATTGTTAGTATACAAGAACTAGAGTTACCAAAGGCTTGTTTTTCTTGAGCAGTTGAAAAGAAAGAACAATATTTGTAACATGGATAATTTCATGGCTACAAATCATTCAGTTGTTTTTTAAACTGTGGTGATATCAAAATATTGTCAAGAGTAGAAGATTTATTAACTCACAAACTCAGACTGATTTAATGTTTCCTAATCAGATGTAGTCATACCAGGAAACAGAATCATGTTTTATTACAATAAATCTGCTTCTTCTTCATTTTCCTGAGCTAGGGGAACAATTAAAGAAACAGATCCATGGTTGTCTCTTGCATTCAGAAAACAAACTGTCCTGCTAATCAAAGCTGCATATTGCATCGGGGATGATGGTTGAATTTTATCGCAACCTTCTGTATAGTCTGAAATTAGCAAACTCGGAGGATTGTTCTCATTAGCCTTGCCGTATTGCTTTGTATTGTCAACACACTGAGCCAAAGAATATGTACCATCATGACCTTTTGTTGGATCAGTGTAAGCATGGAAGCTAGTTATTCTGAATGCATGTTGGAGTCCTGTAGAATTTCACACCTAAGAATCTTAGAATTTTGAAGAAAAAATACATGATCCTTTAATCTAGAGAGCTTATTGCTCTACAGAAGACAGACATTAGATTCTCATTTCCCATTTCTCACCCATGTTGCATTGATATGTTATTTATTTTAAACAAGATGTTTGTAATTGTTTATAGCACAAATTAGAAACATTGCATAATATTCTTAATAAACAGACTCATGTAAATTTTAAATACAATTAATAAATGATAGAACATTTGCTTTTAGCAGTGTATTTTTCTTCAGTGAATTTTAATTAATATTTAAATTAAAACAAGGTATACTACAGAAATAAGCAATTTCATTTGAATTACTTTCAATATTAAAGAAATATATTTTATCAGACTATAAGCTCTTTTCCTTTTAGATGGAATATCATGCTGACACCAAAGGCAATATTAATTTGCTTTCTTTTCTAATCACTAACTTGAGACACTAAGCATTACCTTCTAAAAAATGCCTATCATATATTAGATGGAGTAGTGTACAGAAGTTAAAAGAAGAGTAAATCATTCCTTTGAAGTAAATGTAAATCATAAAATTGTTTTATTGTGAGCAATAAAAATGTTTGAAATTCAACATTATGGAAAATATTAATAGCAGTCTCATGGAAATATTAGGACATAATAGAATTTCTTCAAGTGTGCATGTGGGGAAATTTGTTACAATTTATCTCAAGACAAAGATGATATTATGACAATAAGAGGCTAAAATTGTAACACTGAGTGTTGTATTATGTTGCCTATTTTTGGTGTGATTTTAATGTTTTCACTGGTTATAAAAATTAGCATATATGGATTAAATCTTTAAATGTAAGACCTAAACTATGAAACTACTTGAAAGAAATATGGAGGACACACTTTAAGACACTGAAGTGAACAAATATTTCTTAGAGCAAACACAAACCAACATAAGAATCAAAAGTCAAACCAGAGAAATGAAATTACATCCAACCAAACAGCTTTTTCTTGCAACAAAGGAGACAACCAGCAGAATGAAGAAACAACCCAAAAAACACGATAAAATGCTTGCAATTACTTTTTCACAGGAGTATCTAGTATCTAGGAAGTCAAATAACTCAGTAATATAATTTTAAACATACAAATTTTAAAATAGGCAATAAAAGAGATGTTTCTTAAAAGAAGACACACAAATGGCCAACACATAAATATCAACAATATCTGTAATCATCAGGAAGTGTGAATAGGATAGTAATGAAATATCATTCTTCTCTAGAAAGAGTAGTTATTGTTTAAAAGCTGATAGAAAAGGTACAGATTGAAGAGAACTTTTGCACACTGTTGATGGAAATATAAACTAGCACAGCCAATATGAAAGATAATACAATATTTCCTGAAAGTGTTAATATAAAACTAACATATGATCAAGAAATCCGATTGTTGGGATGTATGTACAAAGTAAAGGAAACAAATATGTTGATGAAATAGCTTCACTCTCTTTTTTTAATGCATCAATTTCAAATTAGCAAAAAAAAAATTGAAACAGTGTATATAAGCAGGTGAATATGTAAAAAAAATATGATACCATATATGCCATGGAATACAATTCAGTTATAAGAAGAATGGAAGCTTATTATTTGAAAAAAAATAATGGGTCATACTGGAGATGATTATGTTAACTGAAGTACAATAGAGACAAGAAAAAACACTGATGAAGAATCTGTCATATATGAAATAGAAAAATATTTGTAGCTAGTAATACAATTTGGTGGTATATTTCTTGCTTAGTATATACAAAAGTTTGGGTTGAATTCCCAGCACCAATCAAACAAAGCAAAAAGAAACACAAATAAATGATTAAAACCAAAAAATCTTGTTCTTCTAGAAACTGAAAGGAAAATGATACTTTCAAAGAGACTGGGTTGTGTGAAGGTAAGTTTGATCAATGGGAAACAGATTAATTACATCGGAGTGCGAAGTTTTGATCTAGTATTTTTGATAAGGTATTTTCCAGAAATCTGCAGAAACAGACCAAACAAGTAGGGCATGGCAGAGCCAAGGGTGAGCCTTGGCAAGAAGGGAATCAGGCACTATCAACTAACACTTGGACCTGAAGCCCTTGTACAACTACAGTGAGACTAGAAGGTCTTTGAATCTGCATTTCTTTGTGGGGCAAACTGAACATAACTAGTGTATGAGGAAAAGCCTCCAGACACTCCACCTGCTTGTCTGTGGACATTGAATAAGTGTGGCTGTAGTACTTTCACCTAGACAAAGGCTTCAGTGAGTCCCTCCACCCAGTCCGCCACACCAAAGGAAACACTCACTAGAAGAGTGAGGGAATCCTGTTGATAACAGTCATTGGTGAGTTGGTGGGAATCAGTTTCACCAGCAAGATCCTGGACTCTTGCAGAGTTCAAGCCTGTAAGAGTTCAATGAGTTCAACTCAGGCATTAAACTCAGAACTTAGACAAGTGATGACTGCTGTCTCCCTGTGACTAAAAAAACTTCACTCTGCATTCTACTGCCTATACTATCTATAGGAGACAACAGATCCACATTGTGGAGAGCCATTTTGGTAGTGATTTTAGCTTTGCTGTGTTTTTATTGTCTTTTCTGTTGTTATTCTTTTTCTTTCTTTGTTCTGACCTAATATTCATTTTCATTTCTCTCCTTGCTTATTGCTGAGTCGGTCCAACTTTGATTTTCTAGGTACCCCTATTCTTTAGTTCTCCCATCCCCCAGTCAGAATCAATATCTGTAAGTAAAAGAGTTTGAGTCTTCCCTAATTTATTTTCTTTCTACATTATTACAGGTGGGCGCACAAAGTCTCTAGTAGTCCAGTGGTTCTTTATTTGTTCTGT
>PVIR01035757.1:0-16236 GCA_004026965.1 Petromus typicus | reverse complement strand
AAGAGCCTACAAGAAATGCCTCCCCTATGATACAACTCACATAATCTCTATGGATTTTGTCCCAGAGTAAAACTTGACAGTATAGAACTGCAGTCATCTACAGATAGCCCTGGTACATTGTCCCTTTTCTCTTCTAAGCACCGTGCTTTGCATTAACCTGATCTTGGAATGGTTGATGCTGAGTAACCACATTATACTGCTCATTTCTGTAAAACACACCCTTGCCCACCACTCCTGCCACTGTGAAATCCAGCCAGCCTTGCCCCACAGTGCAGGATACCATCCCACCACCACACACTGGTGAAGCTGGACTTACTCCACAGCTTTTATCTCTCATTTCCTGATTCTGTCATCCAAATCATCCAAAAGTTTCACAACTTCATAGTCCTCTACTCTTCCCCAGTCTGACCTTATCCCTTCCAATGGACTGTAATTATTCATTTAAAAAATGGTGACGTGTTATCCTTCCCTCTTATGTCTCAGAACATATTGTTCCACAGAGTCCATTATTTCCTACTTCCCAGCCTTTGCTAGGGCAGTTTCTTCCTGTCAGAAGGCCTTCCCCTCCCCTACCACCATGTCTACCTGGCCCGATCCTGCTCATCCTCCCTCTGCTGGCTTAGTCACCTCCTCAAGGCTGGGCACAAGTTCTGCCTCCTGGAACACTCAAAACACATTGGCAGTGTCTCTCCTAAGTCCAAGGAGAGTGAGGGAGCAGAGGGCAAGAGGATGAAGAAAGAAGTAAGATGTGTTATATTCGTGTACCAACTCCCCGGGATGAATGTAATCCTCATACAGGTATTGCAAACAGGTACAAGTGAAAAACAGCAAGACTAAAGACAAGGTCTGCTGTGCACAAGGACACCATGAGCTGCAAGTCCTTCCACACTGCAGGAAGACCAAGCGGGGTCAGCACGGCACACCCCTAGCCCCAACACAATCAGTGCACAGAAGCCACTTGGTGATGCCCTCATGTCACAGATGCACATTCAGTTTTGGGGTTGGACTGGAAGGGAGGTGCTGAAGATAGAAGATGACCAAGATGTATGTAGTCCACCTTCGAGGGGAATACAGTGGAGTGGTCCATTTTGATGGAATCCAGGGTGTGAATGAGAGAAAGAGGAGCAGAAAAGAGACAGGATGAAGATTGTCTAGGAAATCGCATATCCTCCCAGTGACTGGGGCAGAGGGCTCAAGGTTTCTGAGGGAGGAGACGGGCAGGGAAGGAGTCTGGCCTGGCCAGGAGGGGAAGCAACAGAATCATTCTGACCCATAAGGTGATGCAGTCAGGTGAGGGGTGTGGCTCAGGGGTAGCTGGGACTGGGTGGAAGCAGGGAGACGCCGTCGGAGCTGCAGAAGTGAGACAGTCACGGATGCTTCATGTCAGAGAGCTGGCCCCCACACCTATGCCCACCTTCCCCCTAAAATGTGACTGAAGTAAAAGAGGGTTGTAAGAGGACATGCCAGGAAGCCCGAGGAAACAGACAAGAGGGAGGGCCAGGAGCCCCTTCCGGAGTCACTGACCTGCCCCTGGCAAAGCTGGAGACCTGCTCAGAGACAGAAGACCACAGTCTAAACACAGGAGCATCCTCTAGGTTTAAGGTTCAAGAGGAGGAAGCTATTGAGAGCAGAGAAAATCCACGTCTGTGTCTGTTGGTTCCATGGCTTTACTATCCCAGAGGCCTCTGGCTCCAGAGATGATGCGACTGCTTATGCAGAAGCTTCCTGAAGAATCTATCCACTCTGAGGCAACAGTTTGTGCCCTAAGATTCTTTGTAGCTCTTTCCTCACCTTAAAGCTTCTTCCCTCACTGTTTCCTGCTGTCCTGGACAATTATGCCACAGTTCTGAGCCAGCTACCACACTCCCATGCCCATCTGGAGAAAACTTCTATGCTCAGTGCAGCCAATCCTGCCTCCCCCTCCCAGATATGCCAGGCTCTGTGGAGCTGCTGTTCTCCCTTCGCCATGTGAGTGGTTCCCTGAGGTTGGTCTCACCAACATACCAGCTTAATGGTATTCAGAGACCTGGCATGTAACAGTCTCTACAAAAATGTTGACAATCAGATTGACATTGAACTTGATAACACCCTTATCAATTGCTAGAGGGCCACAAGGCAATGACCTCAGAGCTCAGAGGAAAAAGTTAAAGTGGTGAAATTGATTATTCACCAAAGTCTCAGAGCGAAAGAGAAAAGCACTAAAATAGGATGCCACCCACTATCTATTCTTAAAAAAATTACTCAAGAAATTACTCCAACAAAATATAAACTGGATCAGAGTAAGTCATTCAAGGAAGGGCAAAGTGGGATACACAAGAACAGAGAAGAGACTGGAGTGAAAAAAAAAGTACGGTCATATCGAAACAAATGTCCGTAGTCATGGGCTCATCTCACTGGGAACTAGAAGCTATTTAATTCTTGACAGGAACAGAGAAATATCTTTTATTGAAAGATAACTATTTGTAAAAGAAAAGAAAGATGAACACATTTTAAGACATCCTTTGTGTGGCAGAGGTGGGGGGACAAGAAGAACAAAGAAAATTCCATTAATTTAGCAAGAGTTAAGAAAGGGAAAATTAAACAGAAAAAATATATAATACACAAAAGAAATAAAATAAATTTAAAAAAATAAAACCAAACAATTAACGTAAATATATTAAAGTACCTTGTTCTAACGTTAGAGACCAGGATGGGTATAAGAGAGAAAAATCAAGCTATTTGCCATTTTGAAGTAATACACTTAAAACAAATTGGCTAAGAAAGGTTGAAATTTAAAAAAAGAACTGTAAAAAAGTTGGAACTGGCAAAGTGATAACAAAAAGAATGTGGGAAAGTCAAAATCAATCTCAGACAAACTACAAATGTTACCTGAAGTAGGATGTTTTATTTTTCTAAAGGGCCAAATTCTACACCAAGAGACACAAGTCATGAGACTTTCCTCTCACTAGAGCAACAGAGCCATAAAATATGTGAAACGATACATTCTTATAACCACACGGAGGGAAGGTAGAGCAGCTAGTGCCTTGAGCAGTATCAATGAGTGACTTGATAGGACAAATCATTTCATAGAAGGACAGGGAGGATTCGAAGATGTAGTTTGTAAGTTGAACTTCATTCACTCGAGATGTGGACAAAATACCTCTTTCTCAAATGTCCCTGTGCTAGACTACAAAAATACCTCTGATTCCAATGCCCACAGGCTGGATAGGATGTGGCCTCAGATCTCAACAAAAAAAAAATTTAGAAATGAATGAATACCAACAAATAAAAATGAACATGTCAACTGTGCACCTGACAGCTTTAAAATGGTTTGATTTAAAGAGGACAGAAAAACTGTAACTGAAGGATAATTATAAATTGGGATCCCCACTTTTCAAAATGTCTGTCATGTAACTAAGGCTGCGAAAGAAAATGCAAACCTTAAATCCATGCTTGATAAGGGAAGGGCTGAGACTGAAGAGCAAAACCATGAATAAGTGCCAAGAAAGGCGATGTAAAGAGAAGTGAAAAACTTTTAAGAGAATTTGAACATAAATTTAGGGGAGTGAATTTGCAAACTAATGATTTTCTAGAAATTATAAATCATGAATGTGAAGAAAAAGGAGAAATAGTCGATAGACCAATAACGACAGAAAAGACAGAAAGGGCTGTTGAAGAGGAAATTCCAAATTAGCAGAGGAAGAATAGATTATTTAAGTAAAAGAGCTGGGACAACTGGCTGGCTGTCTATTCATTCAACAAATGTTTACTAAATGCCCGCTATGTGTCAGGCACTGTCCTGGGCAGTGGCAAAGAAGCAGTGAACAGGACAGAAAAGACCGTTGTCCTTATGGGTCTGAGCAGCAAGCCAGTGGGTGCGTGATAAAGCAGGTAAGATAAATGGTATGGTAGGTGGTGATGCGTACCCCAAAGAAAGTTGAATAGCAACATGGAAAACAGAGTAAAAGAGGGAGGTGATGCTATTTTAAATAAAGTCCACTAACCACCTACATACACACACATTAAGGATGGTAACAATATCGAAGCAAACTCACCCCAAAATGCCATAACTATTATCATATCTGTATAGCATAGCACTGAGAAATGCCGTTAAAAGCCTGAACTGGACCTCGGTGCTCTTAAAAGAAAAGATGAACACATTTAAGTACACCAAAATACTAAGTATTCCATATAACAAAAGACTCCTTCAATAGTTTAAAAGCAAACGATGGACTGAATAAAAATTTTTGAATTTTATTTTATTTTTTATTTATTTTTTATTTATTTTTTTAGGTTTTTTTGAGACAGGGTCTCGCTTTGTAGTTCAGGCTGGCCCTAAGCTCAGCCTCAAACTCACATCACAGCAATCCTCCTGCCTCTGCCTCCTGAGTGCTGGGATTACAGGCATGAGCCACCACGCCCGGCACTGTGGTATGTGGTACTGATTGCTGCTGGGCGTGAGTCTCCATGCCCAGTATGGTATATGGTTAACCGGGGATCAAACCCAGGTCCTTGTGCTTGCAAAACAGGCGCTGGAACCACTGAGCCAAATCCCCGGCCCAAATTTTTGAATTTTAAAGAGTAGGTTCAATTCTTAGAATTCTAAAAATAAGAGGACTTACGCCTTTATTATTTACTCTATCAAGGTAATTATTTTGCCATCCATGACATGTTCATGGTGGAATATTAGGATATAGTACAACACATATAAAAATATCAGTATCCATAATATGTAATAAGTGCCCATAAAACTATAAGAAAAGACATGACTGATAAAATGGAGAGAAGAAATAGAGCATTATTTAAGTAATAAAATGTCTAACAGAGGTATGCAAATATGCTGACCTGAATCACCACAGGCACATGTTAGATGGCCATACTACTGTTCCCCAGTTGGTCAGCAAAAAGGAAATCGGTGGCGACCCATTAAGTGTTGGAGAGGCACAGCCAAAGAATTCATCTCAAACACTACTTGCAGGGTGTAGATTAGGAAACCACTGGGACACATCTACCAAAATTTACTTTGACCTGAAGCTTTACAAGTGCACGAACATAAACAGACACACAAACGCACAAGTATGGATGATTGCTTCAGCACCGTTCCTAACAGTGCAAATGAAAACTGCCTTAAAATATCTCAGCAGGGAACTAGGTGAGTGAGTAAACGACAGTACGCCTACCCTGCAGAGTAGCAACAGGATAATAACTTTTCTCAATGAGAGGTAAACGTATCTTCCTACCAATAACAGATTCATGTGACTCTTTCTGTGCATCAAGCACAAGCATAAATGCTTGTCACCAGTGGCCCCGGCCTCTCCCAGCAGGCAGGATGGAAGGTCCTATAGTGTCCTCCTTTTACACCAGACTTCATCCTAGGTGGGACAGCAGCATGATAGGGTCTGGAGCATGCATTACTTCTGTGTGCATTTCTACACTGTTTTTTCATTTAAAGCAATAAGCATGCTTCAGTTTAACAATTTAAAAATGATAGGAAACTATGCATACTAAACAGAATAGGAGCCAGAGACACAGGGAATGGGAAATTATTATATAAGGACAGAGAATTTCAATTTATAAAATGAAAGAATCCTGGAGGTAGAGGGTGGGGACAGAGGCACTTACATACATGCATGTAATATACTGAAGTGTACACTTTGAACAGTTAAGACGGCAAGCGTAGTGTTATATATGTTGTACCATGATGAAAAGTGAGGATGTGTCTTCTTTTGCAGATGTACAGAAACAGGGAAGGGCCACTGGGAAGAGGGGCCCATCTGTAAGCTGGCACCCAATCAGGGCTCAAAGGACCAGGGCCAGCTCCTGTGCAAGCCCACTTGATGCCACAGGAGAGCATGAGCTCCACTCCTGCCCTCATTGGAGTCTGGAGCATACAGCATGGCCTCTTCTGGGGGAGAGGAGGGAGCCCTACAACCCTGGACATCACTACACTTCACAAAAGGTTAGGAAAACCCCAGTGCCTGGCAGGGCCAGCCTCAGTGGACACAGCGCAGCTGGTTTCTAAGGAGTTCAGAATCCAATGCTGGACTTCCTGTCTTGATCCCCAAGAAGGTGGAGCAGGCTGCTCTGCGGCCCTGCCACCCTTCTGACATCTGGCCACACCTTCCCACCCAGGCTCTGATGTTCACAGATGAGCCATTGTAGAAAAGCTGAATTTGATCTGCTGGGGATGGGGAATTGTGGGACCAATCTATTTTCAATTTTACTTCTCCTTTTGTTGTCTGTAGATCAATAAGAAAATACAAAAATCCAAGACATGGGAATAACCTTGGTGGATCAGGCCAGGATGTTGGCAATTGGGGAAACAGAGAATTACTGGCATGCCTTGTTACCCACCATCAAGGAAGCAGCAGGGTCGGCCTGCTGAGTAGGCCTGATGTTACCAGATGGACTTGTGCTCAGACTCTGGTTTATCCATGAATAGCTGGGTGACGTCAGGTGAATGACTGAACCTTCCTACACCAGTATCTCACTTTCCTCGTGAATCAGAAGTGAAAGGCCTCACCTCTCCTCAGGCTGGGAGGGGATCGCATGAAATGAAGCATGTGTGAGGTGAGCACGGACTGGAGCAAAAGAGGCACTTGGTAAATGCCCATGTCCATCTCTCTTCCTCTGGCTCCTGTTGGGGGTCAAGGGCAGCTCTGCAAGGTGGCCACCTTCCTCCCTTGAGGCAGCCATTAAACGATCCCTCTCCTGGGCTATGATCTTTGTACAAATGGCTGTGCCATATTGTGGGAACACTGCCGAAGGCATCTGGCTGCCCAGAGGCTGCCTGGGATCCTTTCTGTCACTGGCTGTTCCTCCAGGCGAAAGGCTCCCCACTCACACAGTAGCTGACTCAGGGGTGAGTGAGGATCCCTCACAGCGGGAGTGCGCAAAGGCTGGGGCAGCATAGCTCTGAGGGTTTGATACAGACAGACAGACAGACACACACACTTGGAAAATACCCAGAACCAGGGAAGTTTCCAAGGGAAGGCGAGGGTGTGGATAACAGAGGGGCGACACATTTTCCTTGTGCTGACGAAAAGAGGAACTATACTTCAAGTGGATGGACAGTGGTTAGCGTCAGGGAGGACTATGCTGCCCCACCAGCTCTTCACCAGGACAGGCAGGGAAAAGATTCGTGGTCTCCAGGCATTGCAGAGACAGGGAAGAGGGTGCTGGTGGCGTGGGAGGGCACCGACCAGAGCTAGGGAGAGACGGAGGGCAGGAGAGCAGGTGAGTCCGGCACTGCGGTTGCAGGTCCACGTTGTGCTCAGAGGGGCCATTGCTCACACAAGAGCTGGGAGTCACTTCCTGCCATACTTGGGCCTTTCTCAATGAAAGTCGGCCCAGAACAGGACTTCATGGGGGGACACTTCTCCCTTCCCTGGGTGCCCATGAAAGTCGCCGGATGCCACCCATTGTTGGTCCAGCTCAGCTGACTACAAGACACTCACCTTCCTGGGCTGGAACCCAGTGTACAGAGGAGATCTGGCCTCTGTCTCAGGGTGCCACTGATCCAAGGTGAAGACAGACAAGAAAGCCAGGAGCCCACACCGGTGCTGCTCCCCAAAGAGGGGACAGAGGAAACCGAAGCCAGGGGTAGGTTAGGGAGCCAGCACTTAGGCAGTGCCTATCACCTTCCAGTGCCAGTCTTTGTGTCACTGTCACACTCTGTCATCACGATGTGAACGCTGAGGACGTCAAGGCACAGAACATAGGGAGATGGGACAGGCTGGCATGATGGAGCGAGAGCTCGGGGCTTTGACATTAAATAAAACTAGATGCCACCGGTCCTTTTCACTGTGTGGCCTCCAGCAGGCCAGTTGACACCTTACGGTCTCAGTGTTTTCAGCACTAAAATGGGAGAAACAGCACACTCTCCCCGCCAGTGTGAGAATCAATAAAGCAGAGTAGATGTTCCTAAACATGAAACATTCTTCCTCTTCCTCTTTTGGTAATTTCTGATTTTGAGATTTACTCACACCTACAATGATCCTGTCTTTGAAAATAAGATACTGTACCAGATTCCATAACAAGATCGCTGCAAACTATTCACAAGACAGAAACAGCCAAAGAAAAACAGGTCGAGAGAGAGCACGAGAGATGCCCAGGACTGAGGACTGCACACTCCGCAGGGCAGGGTGACTACTGCCCACCGAGAAGCTTGCACAACCCATTGTGCCTCTGCATGGGGACTTGGTTTCTACATCCACATCTCAGAGGGGAAGTCTGGTGACCAGGGTCCTCCAAGGACGAAGCCAAAGTTCTGGTCTAGTGTCCAACCTGCTCCATTCGTGCCCCTGCTACCCCCATGCCGCTGCCACCATTTACTTTCCCCAGACAGAAAAGCCATGCCAAAGGAAGCTGGGTGCCGCAGAGCCCTCTGGGCCTGTGGTGGTGCCTCTTCTTTGCAGGGGATGTGTGGGCATCTTTTTCCATAGAAGTTTCCATTGCATCAGTTGTTTACATTGTTACTACCTTTACGCAGACTCTGGTTTCAAATGAGTGAACCTGAGCAGGCCTCATGGGGCCTAGCATACCTTACAGGAGAGAGGGCAGGCTGCTGTTGTGGCAAAGGGACCTGCTGCCCTTGGGCAGCCCTCCGAGTCAGCCTCAAGCCTGGTCCAGCCTCTATTCATTTAAGACTATTTAGATGCATGGAGTCTTGGGTTTGACTCCTACCTTCTCACTTTCCAGTGGTGTCAAACATGAGCGGCTTACTTGGCTGCATCTCGGCAGGTAACTACTCTATAAAGCAGGGCGAATGTCACCAGCTGTCTGACTGGCTCTGAGGGAGATGCTTGGAACAGTCCCTGACCCAGGCCCTGAACATGTGGCAAGGAGTGTAGACAGAATCTTCTTTTCCACCAGGCTGGCTTGGACTCTCGTGCCCATCCGCTTCTCTGGACTCCTGCTTGCCCTCTCCCTGCGGGCTGTCAGACCCGCACATACCCATCTCTCACTGTGACCCTCCGTCCCAGTCCTCCAGAAGGTCCCTGCAGGGCACATACTCCTCCTGGGATCCCCTTTCCCTGGGAAATTCCAGCTGTTGCCAAACTTCCAGGCTCAGCATTCCCATGCCCTGCGGTTCTCTCTGAGTATTTTTCTCCATTCTTTGGGAAGCAGATCCAGCCCCCTCAGCCTGAGGGAGCCAGGCTCACACTCTGCCTCCCCACACAGTCCTCCACAGCCCTCATTCTGGTCAGCAGTGAGCAGCAGGGGCCCTGGGGCCTTTCCCTGGCTGTTGCCCTCTCTCTCCAGGGTGTAGAATATCATCTGTGCAATTGCTAGTCAGCGTCACAGACCAACCACACTGTCTTTGAGGCCAGGATGAGGGGGTGTAGGATTCTTTTCTCTATCACTCACAGAGCCTTAAACATAACTGGTAACAATAAGTGCGTGGATAAACTCCGAGTTCTATCAATTTACTACCCCAGGTGACAAGGGAAGGTATCTGTGTGCTTGTGGGTGAGGACGAATCAGCAGCCCTATGGCAGCTGCGTGATGTTCTTGGCTATGTTGAGGGGCCCAGCAGACCCACCCTGCTCAGCTCACCGCTGAGCCCACAGCCCAGGACCTGCAGTTTGTCCAGGGCAGACCACCTGGGCACAGGTGGCCTGGGTGTCCTCGGAGGCAGCCACGCTGACTTCCCACAGTCCCAGGTCACCCACCGTTCCATGTGCCCCAGGCTCTTGGGAACTGGCTGCCCGAGTCTCCTGAGCCTACCAGCCTCTGTCCACTGCCTCCCCCCACAAGTCTCCTCAGCACTGCCCAGAGGGGCCTCCCGTGTCACAGCTCTGGCTGGGCTGAGGCTTGATGACACCGGGAGGTGAGGCGCGGCTCCCTTCTCCAGCACCCACTCCGGACAGGCCATGTTTGTCCTACACACCGCAAGTGCCTTCGGGACAAGAACAAGGCGTACCTCCTGCACCTCCCTCCTTCCCTCCCTCCCGTGCTGAGCACAGCGCTAGGCATGTGGGCGGATCCACGAAGGCTGAATGAATGAGCGGCTGGAGAACAATGAACACACCCCACCATGCCAGCCTGTCAGTTGCTGCCCCACATTCAGGACCTCCCTACTCATGACCCCCCGGCAGGTGTACCCTCCATTGAAGCCAAAGGGTATCCGAGACACTTGCCACCTTGTGGCTCCCAGGACCAGGCCTGAAGTCGGGGCAGCTAGAGCCTCTGTGTTGGCCATGAGGCCTGGGAACCGGGAGACAGGCTGAGGCTCTGGGGCAGGTCCAGAAGCAGGGGAGGAACCAAAGGGTGTTCCCCCTCCGGCCACTGTGTACAATACCTTCCCTGTCTGCCTGCTGTTCTCATGTGCCCTCCCAGAGTGCACACCCCACCTTCCTGTCTCCCTCCCTTCCCTGGGCTCACGCCTGCCTGGTCCCCTTCCAGGCCACCTCTGCCTCTAAATAGCCCAAGATACAGAACTACGATGTGGTATATGGGCCAGGGGTGAGTGGCAGGATGTGGGTCTGACGACACGTGGCCATCAACTGACCAAGTAACTGCCAACAAGTCACGTCAAGCTTTAGCATCAGCTTCTCCCTCTGTCAAGCCAAAGATCTGAACAAGCCCATCTCTAAGGACCCCTTTTATTCCAATAGCCTGCCAAGCAGCTGGTTTCTTAACAGCCAGAATAATTCTTCCCAATTAAAGTCAAATAGAAAGAACCATGTGTCTTTCTCTCCTTCCTTCAAAAGCTTTGGGTTACATCCCCTTGGGTCCTTGAAGAAATGTCCCCACTTGGCAATAATTTCTATGTCCATATACCATTTGCAAATCTGTTCTGTCTTTTGACTTGAACAATTAGTGAGATAAGCCTGGATCACTCTCGTCTTACAGAAGAGGAAGTTCTGGGAGATGAGGGGCTTCAGAGGGCAAGTGGGGCCGGCCCCTAGGTGCCACACCACAGGCGCCAGGCAGGATGTTTTAATAAAACTCTGCCACATCTCCCTGTGTGTCCCACAAGCTACTGTCCTGAGGTATGAGTGCACCACCCTTGCAGTGATATCAGGACTCTGATTCCTAGAAGCCAGGCTCCTTCTAGGCCCAGCACTAGGTGACAGGCAATACTCACAGCAAGGCTGTGCTCCGGCAGCAAAGCCTGCCTTCTGGAATATTCTAGCCTCTTCTGCTGCCACAGGCCTCTAAGTCTTTGAACCCAGAACAACAGAAGCTCTACCCAGCAAGCCAGGGTAGAGATGCTTCGTCCCTCTGGCCCCCCATCCCCACTGACAGCAGCCTCAATTTCTGCAGCTTTTAGAAGGGGTTTGATTGTATGTGATGTGACCGCGAAAGAGTGGGAGAGAAGACCGGGGTCCAGAAGTCTCAAAGAGAAGGGAAGACTGAAATTCTGAGCCCTTTCTTAGCCTTGCTGTGGTCTTGTACTGTTTATTTCTGGACACACTGATCCTGGCTTCACGTCAATCTGTAGATGCCTTCATGGAGGCCACACACACTCATGTTGTGTACAACTCACACAGCCACTCACAAACTATGGCTCTGGACCATCCTTTGCACAGCATTTATTTCCACTGCCACTGAATAACTAATTGCATAATTACTTATCATCTCCTCATGGAATATAAACTCCCAGAAGAGGCCCAGGCCCTGTTGGTTGTGTTCCCATGTTGTAACCCAGCCCTTTGCACAATCTAACAGAAAAGAGGCACTTGGAACCATACACACTGGACTGGGAAACTCACTGGCCACTGACGTCTGCAGTGCACCTGTACAGAGTGCGATGGGCTTGGAGTGGAAGGAAGATACCTGTGCTCCGGCCCAGCTTTCCCCTTGGTTTCACCGACCGTTATACAGGGCATTTCTGTTCTTTTGGTCACAGTCTCCTCATGCATGAAATGCAGACTCTCATGCCAGATTTGCGTGACCCCAAAGCAAGCGCCTCGTGCAGTTCTGTGCCTCACTTGTCACCAGACACTGGCTCCTATGTTTCCCATGTTGTGCTTAGGCCCCGACTTAGGAAGAATGCTCAGCAAAGCAAGCAAAGAAAAGCCTCCCTGCAGCCCAAGTGACACAAAGCCTCTGTTGGAAGAGGAGTTATAGCTCCTGGAGTGTTTCAGGAACAGAGAAGGGACAGCAGTGCCGTTTCCGGGAGCAGCATCTTCAGTGGGCTTGTAGGGCAGCCTTGCTCTCCTCTGGCTTCAAGGGACTAAACGTCAGAGCTTGGCCAAGCCCAGCCATCCTGTGCATCAGTATAGTCCTCTTTAGCCTGGGCTGTCACCTGTGCTCCCATGCACGCAGACACAACCATCATTGACCAGCAAGGGCACGCATGAAATATCAGAATGAGGGCTGACTTAGAAAGAATGGGGCAAGAGCTTTGAGGAGCTGCAGGGCTCCTGGAGAGAGGGAGGACAGTCCCCACCTCACTAAAGGGCAGTTATTCTCCTGTACAGCTGAGTGCACAGCTCTGTCCCCCAGAGCGAGGTAGCAGATGAAGATGAGACTTGGAGAAAACCAGAAAGCATGAGTACAGCCTCACTCTGCGCTGCACTGTGGGACGACCTCTCCCCCCGACAGCCAGGCTGCCCTGACGTTAGCCTGTGTGAATTCTGTAAGGCTGCTATAAAGAATTACTACAAACCCAGTGTACCAAAACCACACATGTGTTATTGGAGGGCTCTGAAGCAAGAAGTCCAAACCAGATCTTACTAGACTAAAATCAAGCTGTCACAGGGCTGCTAAGGGAAAATCTCTCCTGTCAACTCTTCTAGCTGGAAGCTGCTCTGTGCCTTGGCTCTGGGTCCCTCTCAAAACTATCAGCGCCTAGTCCTGTCTGACTAGTGACTAGTCATGTCTGACTCACCTTGTAATAGCCAATGCTATCTTTGGCCTCCACCTACTACTTTTTTTTTTTTTTTTTTTAGATTTTTTGAGACAGGGTCTCGCTTTGTGGTTCACGCTGGCCCTGAGCTCAGCCTCGAACTCACATCACAGCAATCCTCCTGCCTCTGCCTCCCGAGTGCTGGGATTACAGGCGTGAGCCACCACGCCCGGCACTGTGGTATGTGGTACTGGTTGCTGCTGGGCGTGAGTCTCCACACCCAGTATGGTATGTGGTGACCGGGGATTGAACCCGGGTCCTTGCGCCTGGAAGACAGGCGCCGGAACCACTGAGCCAACTCCCCGGCCCTCCACCTACTACTTTTGAATTATCATAATACTCCATAAACTTGTACCATAAAAATTATATATATATATAATTTTTACACAGGCCATTATGATTACATTAGCTCATATGGATAGTCCAGCAAATCATCATGTCAAGACCAGCTCATCTGCAACTTTAACTCATTGCTACTTTAATTCCCCTTTGTCATATAAGCTAACACAGTCACAGTTCTGGGAATTAGGACATGGACATCTTGGCAGTGGGGTATGTGTGTGGAAGGGTGTGGCATGCTCTGCTCCAACCCCACACACACTGGCTCAGAGAGCAGGCAGCCAGGAAGATGAGGCAGAGGCATAGTGGGAGAGACAGTGGGTGGATGAGTGGAGAGAGGGCGGCAGGAGACACACGTACATCGTGTGCAGCAGCAGCAGTGGCTTCCTGGCCGCCTGCTTAGCACACACCATCCTTGAGAACTGTCATGTTTCACAGCGCCTGCGGGAGCAGGGCCAGGAATAACGCGCCGAGAAGGAAAGCTCCCCCCTCCTGCCTGGGCTCGCTCGCTCTCATGCTATTCTCTCGCCTTCACTCAGAGAGAGGTTCTGAGGCTCCCAGGGGGCCTGGGAAAGGCCTGGGTGCAGTCCTCCCAGCCTGGCTCTGGGGAGGGGACACAGGTGGGTGGGTTTGCCCTGGGATCTGACTATGGGGCCGAGACAGACACCCTCAACCCCTGCCACCTGGAGAACCTGGAGTCCCCTTCTCCCCAGCCTCGATCGCGCTGGGCCGCACTTCCCCAGACCTGCCCTTTTCTCATCTCTTGTCATGAGAATTCACTGGGATCTGCTGGATGTTCTGCCCTCTTCCTCCAAAGCCCCACTTCCTGAGCCCGTCAGAGTGAGCTCTTTCCCCCGTGGGGCTCACCAGCCACGCCACTCACTCACGGGACATTGCATCTCTTTGGCCCCAGAGACTCCCTCCGTGACCGTGTCCCATTCTAACAGAGGGAAGCAAGAGACACACCTCCCTCCTGGGTACCACGCTAAGCATCCTATATGCAGAGGCTCCTTCAAAAGGTCACCTTGACTTCACCGCCGTCGCCCTCATTTACAGGGAAAATGCTGAGACTCAGAGAAGGGAAACCACCCGCTGAGGTCACACAGGCTGAGTGCAGCACAGTCGAGACTGGAGCCCCGTGTGCCAGGCTGAGGCTGGGGCCAGGAAAGGAGACCAACACTGAGCTGAACAATAAAAGGGAGTTTTCTACAGTCCTGAGCCACGCAACATGCATCCATTTATGTCTCTTTTTATTTATATGGAATTCAATGTAAGATTTTATTTGGGTTAAAAAATTGGAAGTTGGTGGGGTAGGTTCCAGTAGTTCAAATGTTTGGAGATGGACAACTGGTGGCCTCTGCCCTTGGTCTCATCCCTCTGCCAAGACCCAGGGCTCAGGAACAGGACAGAGGTGCTCAGGTAAGGCCTCCTCTGCCGGACCCGAGGTTCTGCCTGTGCCTCCTCGCCACTCCCAAGGGAAAATCCACGGCAGGCTCCACTTGGCCTTTGCACCAGTTGGCCCAGAATTTACAATGCAGTGGGGGGCGAGTGCTCATCCCCGCTCCCACAGTTCTGTGTACCTGGTAGCTGGGCAGCTTATATCCTCAGTCTCGTGTCCTTGTCCACACAGGAAGGACACGGTGAGGGCCAGCAGGTGCGTCTATGTGGATGAACTTGAGAAAGTGCGGCTTTGCATTGAGCAGAGGCATGAGTAGTGATCCTGGACCTGGGATTGCTGCGCCGGCCCTGGGCCTCTGCCCAAGGAGATGGAAAGGGCTCTGTATTAGCATCAAAAGCCTCACGCAGAGCCCCACTCCTGATGCTCTCTGCCTTGTAGCCTTGAGCCACCATTTGATTTCTTTGGGTCTTATTCCGGGGGATAAAAATGTCCCCCATAATGAGCCAGTGGTCTGAGTTGAAGTGAGGTAACAAATGTGGAAACTCGGGGAGCACAGGACTCCTCAGGGCAGCAGAATCCTGGGCTCCACCCTCCCCACTGGCTGAGCCTATAGTTTTTGGGTCCTGGATTTGTATCCCTCCACCTCTCCCACATAATTCTACTGCAGGTCATCGGTGGATCACACTTGGAGAAATTCCTCTAGAAAGTGCTCGGCGTGTGTTTGTTAAATTGATGAATCTATGAACATCTGCTGAGCTGCACATGGCTGCAGACATGGGCCACAGGAAATAAGTAATTTTCTCCAAACACATTTCCTGTGAAGTCTGAATGATGGGAATGGGGTTGGAGCTTCAGGACAGGTGGGAAGATGATGCAGGAGTGCTTCTCTTTGCCAAGGAGCTCTCCCCTTGGACCGGGAGAGGCCTGGCTGGAGGGCTGCGCCCCATGCCAGGCTACATCTGGGAGCGTGTCCCCTGGAAATGAGTCCCAGGGCCTGTCCTCTCAGCTTCTTCGTGAAGACAGGAAAGAAAAAACTGAAAATATGCTCATTAAATCTGCATCTGGCACCCGGTTTGGCAGGGTTGCCAAAATTCTATAAGACTAGAATTAAATTAGCAAATTGGAAGTAAAATGATTTTAAACAGGCATGATGGAATTCATCGGAGCCAGGTGGAAGCTGGAGGGGGAAGGGAACCAGGAAAGCCCGCATCCCAGGGTGGGAACGCCTCACAGAGATCAAAAACTGGCAAGAAAGAAAACAGTGAGCAGAATGACCCACCTGGTCAAGGGACCCACCAAGGGTGTGATGGTGACCGCAAGCCACTGAGGGGCTCCTTGCAGGAGACAGGAAGTGGAGCTGGGTGACACCCAGCAAAGGATGGCAGGACTTTCTTTACAAGAGCCGAGAAGAAAGGACCCGGGGCTCTGGCTGGGAGTGAGGGGGGCTGGGCTCTGGAGACTGGCAGCTCCTCAGGGAATGCAGTGGGGGTGACCCAGCATCTGGGTGGTGAGCACTGCTGTGATCCCCATGACATGCATGGTCACTGAGTCTAGGAAAACATGGGGTGGACACAGCAGGGCCGAGGGTGGCACCAACCATAGTAAGGAGAGAAGAGGCAAAAGGAATCCACTGGACACTGACTGATTGCCAGGCACCGCA